>JANKKB010000940.1:39763-77026 GCA_026225775.1 Bursera palmeri
ACACACACACACACACACACACACAAAAACCCACTTGAATAGGAGCAAATTATATTCTTCATTGTCCAACACACACAAAAGATAAAAATAATTAAAAGGTAGTCTAAACCCTTGATTAAGAGAGGGCCAAGGCTTGACCAGAAAAAGTGAAAGAAACCCTAAAAACCAAAAATTAAAAAGGAATATAAAACAAACTTTAACAATAAGGTGGCCAAGATAGGATTGATTGTGTATATATTAATATGCAATAGGACAAGAAGGAAAAACTCTTATAGTTATTATTGTGTTTATTTAGCTTTTTGAAGTAAAAGCTTGTAAATATGCTTTGAAGAGACGGATGGATTTCAATTCCAAAAATTTTACTGTCTTTTCTTGTCTCTTCTTGGGTTGGATTATGGCTGTCCTTTGTACCTTTCGGCGCTCTTGTTTGACCATACCTTTGACTGGTTTTTTTAAATTATTATTTTTTATTGGGAACTCTTTTGATTCCATGTGGAAGATGTTAAACTACAGCCTATTTTTTCAGAGACTTAGGTTTAGATCATTAATTTAATGGTGACATAATTCTAACCTTACATGACCTTAATTTTGTTCCTATTTGTGAGTTTCTGAAAGTGAATTATAAGAAGATATATAAGATTTAATTTGTAATTTGTTCATGGATATGCAGCTCGAGATCAATTTCTTTAGCTTTCTTCCATATTTTTTTTGAGAGATATCAATGCTAAATCATAAATACTAAAACATCTTCGGTTATCGTAATTTCTTTGTGGATCTATGAGAATGTAAAAATCATAATTAAATATTATATGTATTTTGACTGAATAAAGGAGAGGTTGAAAAACCTAAATATTTGATCGGATTTTAGAATATATCACAATAATATCAATGGCATGATCAAAAAAATTATAACTTTTTTTTTTTAAATGTGTGTGTGCAAGCCAATTTACGCACGCATTGACTAAACTCACAGGACTTTTGTCCCATACCTTCAAATATTTCTCAACACAGGTTGATTAATTGTTAAATTTTATACCAGAGGGTATAGCTCCAAAGAAATGTATACGAAGAGAGTTTAAACCTTAGATTTGGGAGGGAGCACACCTCTAAATTCAACTAAAAAATTATAACACTTTTTAGCTTTTTTCAAAACAAATTCATGCAATTGAATTCTATTATTTTCTTTTTCAAATCTTTCTATCATTGAAAAAGAAATTTAGACTGTAATAAAGATATCGAATCATTGTATATTAAATTAAGAAATTATACGTACGTATAATAGTTTTGTCTCCTTTTGATCGAATCCCTGATCATATCAACATATATTTTTGTATCTAAATATAATTAACTCTCCTGACAAGTTAGGTATACTCTTGCTAGCTACTTATTGTAATGTGTCATATATCCTGCCATATATATTAATGTTTTCAACTATGAAAGAAAGCTTCTAATAAGGACCAACTACGGACTATGATAAATGTTTTATAATATTGGTTATAAAATAATAGGAAAGAATACTGAAATCTCTACACTGGATCATATATATCTTGCAAACAAGGTCACCAGCACATGCCATTTCTTGAAAAGGCTACGTTTTAAAATGCTACTAAATATTAGTCAAATCTAACTCTGCAAAAGCCAAAAGCTCTTTGATCCCTTTTTCTCTTTTCTTTAATACCAGTGGGGAGGCCCCTTCTTTTATTTTTTTGAGTTTAGTCTCAATCCTTGTTTCTCTTTTGTATCCCTGCATACAAACACATGTCGGCCACGTCCCTAGCTATACTTCTTAGCTTTTTGGGCAAATACTACCGACATCCTCGAATTTTAGTAACATTCTTAGGAGTACGTTTATTTTTTAAAGTAATCACAAACGTCCCTCTTGTTAAGCTAATTACATGATTATTCTTTATTTAAGTTGAGGTGAAAGTAAAGTTTAATTGTCGTTAACATTTCTAATTAAATATTTGCATTTTCAAGTATCTATAAGTTAAAAGTTGTAACTTTGCACTTCTTTTCTTGAAATTTTATATATGCAAAAGAATCAAACTGTATTAAAATAAAAGTTTTGTCTAACAAATTTTTCAATTAAGATTCGATATAGCTTTCATTTTTTCAAAGCAATAGTTGGATTTTTTAAAATGTTAATAGGGGGATGAGATGATGAAGATCATATATCTTATAAGAATTAAATTAACTACAAGAAAAATTTGATAAATTTGTATACGTATACTTTAAATTACGATTAACGATGTTAGTTTCGAAAGACTTTCATGATGATTTTTAAAACTATATTAATGAACCGCTAGTAATAAAACTAAAATTCAGGGAACCTAAACGAAATTTGTCTTAACTTTAGGTGAAGGATGTGTTTCTTGCTTGCTTTGACTAAGGAATTATTGTAAATAAATTCTATGAGTATCTTGGCAACAAAAACAACTGTTCTTTATGTTTTTTAATGATGAAAGGATTAGGGTTTTGTCCTCATTCATGAGGACAAGCAAACGTGAATCAAGGGCACAATTTGTAGAAAATAGTTTTTAACTTTAATTATCTATAATAATATGCTTATAGTTGTAATTAACAATTATAATCATTCGTTCTAGTGTGGTGATTATAATAATCACGTACTTATGAGGCCGCACGTGCTTGCTGACTAGGGTTTTTCTTTCCTTATTTCTAGCTTCCACTAAGCGTGCGGTTGATTATTGGAATTGTGATTATCAATCAATTAATTAAAGCTTAATTTAATAATAATAGCTTGTTTGAAATGACTCGTACTGTGAGATGTTAATTGATTAATTTGATTTAATTAATTATATGTCCAATTCAATAATGTTAGTGAAAAAGGGTGGATATGCACGTTGCTAGCTAGCTAACTCCGAACTACCCATGATCTATAGATTCTCCTTGTAAGGTATATTTGACTGCTTTCGGAAGAAGTGCTTTTGCCTTTTGTTGAGGAGGGCTTCACAAAAAAACAATCTGGTTATACTTGGAAGTGTTTTTTATTTTAATAAAAAGAAAAATTGTTACAAAAATAGTTAAAACAAGCATGTCCCTCGATGCCTTCCCTATGCACAAACGCGTGCATGATATGATTAAAAGTATTTCTTAGGGTAAAAAAAAAATGTTTTTGAAAAAAAGCATCTATCACTGCTTCTTCTACAAGTGTTTCTCTGTTTCTTTATCACAAAAATTAATTCTTTTTTATTTGACTAAACTTACAAAAATAAACATATGAATAAACGTGTTTTATATCATTTGAAAGCGCTTTAATAGTGTTAAAAGCATAGCTAAACGCCCTTGCTCTAATGTTCTCGTAAAAAGCGCTTACAAACGACTTTTTCGATTAGAAAAAAAAAAAAAAAAAAATTACATTGACTGTCAGTTAAATTTTGAAAAAATACTTAACTCTATACTTTTGTTAAACTAATACTTATCCCCCCAAAATTAAAACTTACTTCCCAGATTTTTAGAAGGTAAGTATTAGTTTAATAAAAGTCTAGAATTAAGATTTGCTCAAAATTTAACTCGGGGGTCAAAGAAATATCTCAAAAAAAGCCTATTATTTCATCCAGTCAAATACTAGCAGTAATCAAAGAAAGCGCTTTTAATTAGGGATATTCCACTTTCGGTCCCCCAAAATTTTTTTGCTATTAATAGAAAAAATAATTATACACCTTAGAAATATACAATACCTTTTATATCCATATTTTAATAAATCATTTTTATAAATATTATGATATTTAGAAAATTTTATTTTTATTAAAACTTAATATCATAATATTTTGTTTATGAGTTCAAAAATAACTTATAAATAATATAAAAAGAATCAATAAATTAATATTTGATTATATCAAAGGTTAAAATTGAAAATTTTAGTAAAAAATAAAATTAGCCCAAAATAGATTCGAGCCCTTGAACTTCTCAATTCAAGTCCTATGTTTGTATTCATTAGGCATTTTCCTTTCTTCAATTCAATTAGATGTTAATTATACGAGGCATAACTATGTAATCCCATTCCTAATAGGCTGTCACCAAAATAGCATATCCTAATGATTAGAAGGCCCATAAAAGCCACAATTGTGAAATTTACACCTTTCAAATTTCTATTTGTTCGCATATATAAATAAATCTTAAATATAGTCCAAAAAATAAATATCCAAGTTTTCTTTGGATCCTAATTCCAATATGATCCCCATGTCTCATTAGCCCATGCTGCTTCCGAAAGAATACCTATGGTTAAAAAGAGAAATCCTAAACTAATGGTACGATAACTCCAATGATCCAATTATTGAATCAATTGATACCTGAAATAATTTCTAGTAGAAATAAAATAAGGAAAAGAAGTATTTCGTAATACATTGTTTTTTCATTCATGTATTGGATTTCATCGAAGGAAAATGACTCATTCAAATTTAAAAAAAAAAAATATTTTGTTTATGAAAATCCTTAGAAATTTTGGATTGTAATGACTATAAGAGATAAGGATGATAATGATCTATATAAAAGAACTGCGTAGCATATTACCATCATACTTACATGCATCATTAACCATTGGGCTTGGAGAGCGAGTACTGATATTTCGGATTGATGCATTTTGCTTAAAAAACATAACAAATCCTTGGGTTAAAACAGCGTTTGGCACGGTTATCGCGCTTCAATAATTTTTATCTTTTTTCAAAATAAAAAATCGTATGAATAATGAAGAAACTCCATGAGAGAAAGATTAATAATTCATATAAATTACTTAATGAGAAACTCTCCGAATAAATCCACTGAGTGACTAATAATCTTGTTAGGCAGAAAATGGTAGCTATAATCCCTTTTCTGATGAATCATATAGTCTTATAATTCCATCGACTAATAAGATTATCAATTGAAATTTAATTCCAATCAAAACAACTGAAAAGGATATATGAGTTAATATATGCTCTAAAGTTGAAAATATCATAAATCAAATTAAAAGCAAGAGTTCCTAAATTAGACGGAATGGAAATCAGAAATTAAATTCATTATAAGGCTTTTTGTATATCTTTTAGAAGAAGTTATGCCAGCACTCGAACTCGAACCGAGATGCTTTAGCATTGCTTCATAAGAGCAGCGTGTCTAATGATTTCACCATAGTGGCTTGGTCAAAATCATAATAACCTATTTTTATTCAATCTTCAAGTTAAAAGTGTCTATCAATTTTAATGAAATTTTTTTTAGGAAGCATTCAAATTGATGAATAAAAACTTGTTTCAATAGAGATTGAAAGATTCCATTGTTGTCTTGTTTAGTTATTTAAGGTTTCAGTTTGAGTTAACTTAACATAACAATGGAGGTTTTTCTAGTTTATGTTCTCATAAAATAGACCCATCGTAACTAAAAAACTCTTGATCCATTTTAACTAAAAAAACTCTTACTTCAAGCCAGAGAAAAAAACTATAAAAAATACTATTTTTTTAATTTTGAATGATTCATTTCTCATTTATTTGATTTGATGAATGAATAAAAAAAAATTAAGATTATTTTTACGGATCACTTAAAATTTTAACACTATTCATAGATAATAACCGCTAAATGGGAGTGAAGGTGATGGTATATGATCTATATGGCGATTAAGAAAAATAATTATTCATAAAGTTACAAAAATACATAAGTTTTCTATTTAATCAATAGTTTCAATAATCCACGATTTTTCCTAAAGATTTTATATATCCTCCTCTATAGCATAATAGCATAACTAGAAAAAAAAGAAAAGGGTAAAAAAGAAGACAAGACCTTTCTTATTGACTTATTCAGAAGTGGGTGGGGTGATGGAGAAAATAAGAATCCCATCCTAGGAATGAAAAACATATTCAAATAAAAAAATGGTGAAACTTTCTATTTCGTTTTGATTCTTTTTCAAATTGTAAAAAGAATACTAAAATGTTTTTTAGAATTTTTAGAATTCAGTAGACAAATCAATCGGTTCAAAACATTAGTGAATGGAAATCATTACTTTTTTTTTTAATTTGTATTTTGATATTCTAGATTCTAATTATGGATTCAATAATCTATTCTAAATTAGAAACAAAGTTAGCTCATTTTTCAAGTCAGGCTGATTTTGATTATTCCAACATTTTGTTATTTATTTGCCATACCAAAAAAAAAAAAAAAATTGAAATCCTAGTAGAAAGGAATTACGCTGACGAAAAAGTCTCCATTTTTTCCAAAAAATTTTATGAATATATTTTTCGAAGATAGAAGTACTTTTTTTTGGAACTGTCATTCATAAAATAAAAGGTTATTCATTTCTAAAATTGGATGTCAAAGACATCTATTGTTTAAAACAAATCATTTTTTATTTTGACGATTTATTTGATTATTTGCATATTAATTCTCTAAATTATATTTGATTAATTTTTTATATTATTTATAAGTTATTTTTGAACTCATAAACAAAATATCATGATATTAAGTTTTAATAAAAATATTATATTTAACAAAAATTAAGTTTTCTAAATATCATAATATATCTAAAAGGATTTATTAAAATAATGATATAAAAGATATTGTGCATTCCTAGGGAGTGCGTATGAATTTTTTTTGTTAATAAAAAATAAATTTTGGAGGGTTTATATTAGTTTTATATGTTGACTAAAAACTTTTGGGGCGAGAAAATATCCCTTTTTAATTAATCTGTAGTTCCTTTGGAGTTCTGATTTTACCAAAAAGATATTATTCCCAGGACTGGATTTGAAAAGGGTCTGTGTCTGTTTGAATTGGGCCAAGTTCAGGCCAATTTCAGTTGCCAATGTCCATCTTAACAAATTAATAATAGCTTGCATGACTCATTGTCAATTGCTTGAAAGGATTTGCTTTTGATTTTAAAGTTATGACGTACGTGAATAAATTATAAGATAATATTTGTATTAAAATTACTATGTAAGAAAGTCGAAATCACTAATTATCAAAAATGAATATTTTTTAAAAATAATAATATAATATTTATTTTTTACTATTTATAGGTTATTAATAGATACTTTAAATCAAATATTTGAAGTAATTATCAAAGTGCCCGAAAGATTCAAATAATGAATATTATTCGGATTTCAAAATTAATCTCTTAACGATTAAGATTTAAAATATCCAATATTTCATGAGATTGGCTACTCAAAACCTAGTCCACTAATATTTGAGAGAATTTTCTGAAGAATATTGTGACCATAAACAATGTGTAACAAAAAATATAGAAAAATTATTATCATAAGAGATCAATTGTTTGGTCATTAAGAAAGACAAAAGAAAGTATACAAATAAACGGTCGAGTGACAAAGAAGATATAAGTAAATTACCAGAGCATGTATCAAGATAACCTAATTTTAATGTGAATTGTTAGGCTCTGGAATTATCTTTGCTTGAAATAAAAATATGTACATGTACCGGTTCTATTTGTATACTCTCATTAGATACCAATTTGACATAATTAAATTATCTTCCATATGATTGTACATTGAACTTATATTTTTCATACACATTACAAAATATGACACATTTTATTTTATTTTTTAAAAAAATTGCTATAGAAAGGAGATTAAAGATTTTAACATTTTAGCAAAGAACTAGAATTTTTTTTTTTTTTTCATTTGTAAGCTGTTTATATGTATAATGTTGTCCACTATTGGCATAATTGATGGATTCAAGATTAGTGCAAGTAGTAACCGCAACATGGGCTAGTCCATAACAATCAATAATGGCCTTTTGACTCTTGGAGCCATATATAAAACGTGTAGAGATGATGTAAAGAAGTGTTCGAAGAAGCTTTGAAATTATAATTTTTTTATTATAGTTTTGCTTTTATTATTAAATCCATTTCTTTTGTTAAATAAAATTATATTTCTTTTAGCAAATTCATGTTTTAGAAAATTTTCTTTTTCCTAGAACAATTGAATCAATTTGGCAACAAATTGAAGTTAATTAAATTATTGAGGTCAATATTCAATGCATAAAGCAATTCTTCAAAATGTTTAGTACAAAGAGTCAAAGACCATCGACCACAAAGATGATATATATATATATATATAAAACAAGATTCTAAATAAATAATACCCTTAAATGGCCTAATTAAGAATTCACAAAATTGCAATTTTTCAACAAATTATTTTTTCTACTCTCAAATTCTCTTAATATCTAGAATATTTACTCGTTTTCTTTTATTTTCTCTCCGTTCAAACAACTTAAACGAAGGAATTTCACATTTTTTGGACTCAAAATGATTATTGACAGAGTTTATTACCTCGAAAGTACTGACTATATATTTTACATCTTGATTTTTAGTATCACATTTTCAAGATGAAACTCCTGCTCATATGGAGTAACAAATTTTTAGTGTTGAAGATGAGTTTAAATGTACAATTTTCGTCTCTATATTAAGACTTATTATATTACTAATCCTACTTTTTCTTACATTTTATTTATACAGCCAACTTATCTAACCAATTCTATATAACCTGATTGACATAATCTTATCGGATTTCATTAATTTATTAATTACCACATTTTAATCATCCATTCTCATTTCAATATTTTGTCATATCATGATATATAAATCTGTTGCGTAGGTTGTTTGTCGTGTAGCATTACTCTTTGTTAATATATGCTAAGCATATTAAAATTAGTTAATTTTATGAAGTTTTTCACCTTATTTATGGAAGGACTTTAACAATTTATTTGATTTGATTGTTTGCCTGAAACTAATATTAGTAATATTACACAATAATCAACTTATATAACTGATTATATGTAATCTAACGTATTATGTCGTCATTTAAAAAGTAAATTAATTATATATAAATAAATAAAGTTATAATGAATGACCTCATAATCACTTATTCAATAAGAGTTCATAATATTATTTATGAAATTAGACAATTATAACTCTTTTTTTTACTTAATTTTATATATTTCTTTATAACCTTTGATTAGCAACAATCCACGGATGAGAAAGCAAAATAACGAGATTTTTTTTTTTTTCACGGCAACTCAATAATAGATTAAAAAAAATGAATCATAATCAAATAATATCTAATTTTAAGAAAAAAGTTTAAGTTACGGAAGCATGAGTCATCATTTATAGTGTTTGGTTGTACATGAAGAACTATTATTTTTATATATAATAAAAAATCACAATATTAAACGAAATAAATGAAGGGTACTTCACATCATTCAATTACTAAATATTGAATTAACTACTCCATCTGAAAGAGTTCTATTATTATTTTTAACTATATGGGTGATGAAGGAGTTGATTGTTTATATATGAGCTGTAAGGATTGACTCTTTAATAGACAAGCGAACTTTATGTATATGATTTCAATTTATAGTTGAAGGATGTGACCGACGTACTACTCTTTAACCAAATACTATGCAGAATTGGACAACTGGAGCACAATGTTGCAATAATTTCAGAAAATTATCAACATTCTGTACACGAGTCTAGGGGCACATGTTTCCATGCTTAATTTCTTCCACTTTTAATGCACATTGTTTTGTCTAATTTCTCTTGTAGTGAAAGTGATAGATATTTTAAAATATAAGAATTTTTACAACGTTCATGACAAGGAGATGTCAATGGCCATATCTCTAATTAGTTTATTAGTGCTGCCGTTAAAATATGCATATAGTTACATGCTTAATATTATGTAATGCATATGAAATGAAAGTATATTGGATAGTGTTAACCTATGTTTTAAGAACATATGTTAAGAACTTAGGAAATAATTTATTTTTATGATTATAATTATTATTATATTTTAAAAAATATATTTTTTAATTATAAAAATCATAAAATATTATAAAATAATTGATTTAACATAATTTTTAAACTAGATTAACGATTATAATTATAAGAATGCACATATTTTTAAATCTTAACATATGTACTTAAGATATATATTAAGACTACCTAAATAAATTTTTTACTATTGGATCACTATAACTTTGATAGCACGTTAAGTTTACAACTTTCTTAAAAGTTTAAGTTTACATATATGAGTTTAACTTGAATATTTAAACATCAATAATATGATTATATCCTAGTTAGTTGAAACTATTATTATATATATTAAACAACTCATCCTTGTTAGTTGAAACTATTATTATATATATTAAACAACCTATCCTAATTTAAGAATATAATTTGATTTTTCACTTATTGCCTTTCAATCCTCCACATTTTTCAATCATCTTAGTTAATGATTAGGATTTTTTTTTTTCCCTTCACCACAAGGCAAGATGATGAATGTTGTTAAATAATTTACTCGCATGATAGATTAATTAGTTAAATTGATCATTTCTAGGCATTACTGAATTCTAGATAATTAAAAATGTTGGCTTTTCATGAGCTTGAATATTGCAATGATAAATCTCCTAATTCGGAGGCTCAAATATAATATTACATAACTCCAACTCCAAGTTGGTGTTTGGATTCCCCATGCTTGATTATAGGAAAGGGGGTACTTGATAATTAAATAAAACTTTAAAAAAATTAATATTGTGATTATGTAATTAATTAAACAGGAAACGTGAGAAAGTAGTGTTGAAGTTAGCCATTAATATTTAAATGGGTTAACTTAATTAAAGTGATAAATTATACCCAAGTTGGAACCAAAATGACAAAAAGTTTACATGAAGCTCCATATTAACATACCATCTTGGCTATTTTAGTCTTTGACTCTTGGAAAATAGATTATTAGCTATGAAAAGCCCTCTCAGCTGTCGACACCTTTAGAAGAAAAATATTAATGCAGCTAAAGATGACCTGCTCACCCATGTGATGAATCGATGAAAGAGTATTTTTATATTTATGATTGGACTTAACTTAACAATCAAATAAAATATTAAATATTTTAAAAATCAAAACAAGCTTTTATTTTTATTTTTTAATTTTCTTATCTAAGAAGATATGAAAATGACTTCAGATATAGACAAATGATAATCACTTAATATTTTTTTTTTTAAACATTTACATTATTGTTTGAGAGTAATTTATTTTGGGCAATTAAAAAAATATATGTGCAAACAAAAGTTTACTGCTAAAATTAAAGTATGAAATTAAAATTTTCATACTACACAACGAATTTAACGTTATTTGGATGATATTTTCAAGATTCCCATAAATAGAAGCCAACTTGGATCTTGTTCCTTTCTTTAGAATCAACCTATTCCTTCAATTCCTTTTTCAAATAAAATAGATTCTTATTATCATAAGAACATAAATGAAATTTTCAATGAGTTGTAGGGAATAAAAATGAAACAGAATAAAAAGATTAATTCTGTATTATTAAGAATGTCTAGAGTTGCAAATGGATGTAAATGGCGCCTTTCCGAAATAAATTTCTAACGCTTTAAGTTTCAATGGAACACATAAAAGATTTTCATTTAAAAAAAAAAAAAAAAAACTTCGGGCATTTTTACTAGTATGGTAGGCATGGAAGGTGTCGGCTCTTTCTTCTAGTTGAGAGAAGCTTGTAGAAATAAAGCTTATGAATGATTAATTATTACTTAAAAGAGTATATTATATTTTTAACGTTTTCTATTTTAATTTTTTTTTTCAATTTCTTGTAAACTCGAAAAAATACAAAATATCTTTTTGATATTAATAAGAATTTTAATTACTAGATAAATTCAATTGAACAAGCATTAAATCACAGCTTATCGTTTGTGATTTGTTATTTCATGTAAAAATTCAGGAATCAACTCAATTTGAAAAATATTTTTACTTCCATTTTGTACGAAAATGAAAGAAATACGCCAGCCCAAGCTATACAATAAAATAGAGAAACAAATTTGAAAAATAAATATTACTTCTTAATTAAAAATAATGAAATAGAAAACTTTATATAATAGATATCTCATGATTCCATTCAACTAATGAAACTTAATAATATTAAAACAAACTAAAATAACTCTACCTAATTCAAATGTAATTAATAATATTTCACTCAACTTAGTAATATTAACATGGATTATGTAATAAGTCCTTCCTTCTAATCTAACAAATATTTCTTGTTTTAATTTCTAACACCTTGATATGCATCCTTTAACGAATCCTTGAATAACATCATCGCATAAACTTATTAAATCATTTCAAACCATAAGGAAATTTGACTAATTCACGTATTACAACCAAAAGCACTTGAGCCATGGTATCTTCCAGCTTGAAAGCACTTTGGCATGCAGATAATATAGACCATGACATGACGATCTATTTTTTTCATAGCAATGGGAAGTTCTTTTTCTTTCCCAATAAGCTTCAGAATTTCAAGTGCTTTAAGCATAGACTTTGGAGCTTCTTTTTAGCCAAAGCTGGCCGCTGGCGTGGTTTACACTCAAACAAAATTTTGCTCACTTTTAGTGGAGAGCCATACATCCATATTTTTAATTGTGTGTGGCAGTAATCACCAATCTCTCTCCTTTTCTTGTTGCTTTTTTTATTTATTTGTGATTCTTTACACACCACTCATGATATACTGATTAAATATTTTTAAAATAATTAATATCGTCGTTTTGTCCTCTTAGTCACTAGGGAGGTTTCCTCTTGAAGGAAGCACTTTTTTCATCAATTTCCTCATTAGTCAAATAGTGCTAATTATAATTAATAATTACCATCCATTCAATAGAATCTCCACATTGTTTGATTCAAAAAGTTAGGTCACATGCAATTGCAGTAAATATATAGCTTGATATTTATAGGCAATATAGGTTACTTTATTGTTAATTACAGTTGTCACCAGATAGATACAGATTTCTCATGATAATACTATTGAATTAATATAAATTATTGGATTAATATCTATATAAGTATTTTTTTCTCTTTTTTTGTATCAGTGCAATGATGCGTTGTGATATTAGTGCCTATTCCGAAACTTAAGATGTAAAAAAAAAAAATAAATTTGATTTGTAGAATCTAGATATATATTTTATAATTTGTTATTTTTGTTGAGTTATCTTACACTGAATAATTATAAAGGAGATATTGAATTATAAAAAGGATAGGTTCCTTCACCCAATAGATTAGGCTTTTAGATTGGATACATGTTCTCTCAACGATGGCAGCAGAGTCAGTAACGGAGCTTGAGGCAAATTTCTGGGGGGGGGCCAAAAATAAATACTCAAGTCTTAAAAGGGTAATATTTAAAATTTTTAATTTTTTATTTATAACATCTATTGATTTTTTATTTGTTAGGGGGGGCATGGCCCCCTTCAGTCCTCAAGAAGCTCCGTCTCTAAGCAGAGTCAAACCCGCGAACCTCAATATGAGGACTTGGGATTCAAACACTCACTATGATGCACCAAACACGTCTCGTCCAAGCGAAGGATTGTTGAGTTGTCCAACAATAAATAGTTGTAGAGGAATGTTTTGAGTCTATAAATAGTATTAACCCCTCCAAAACCAATAGACTAGTCTTTTAGGTTTGACAACTAGTTACTCAAAAGTTATGAAAAAGTAAAAAAATGGTTTTTTATTTTTTCGATTTCTAATTTTATACTTGCTAATTTCAATAAAATGCGTTTTTTCTTTTAATTTTGTTGTACCGTTGTTGGAAAAAATGATATTTGTATTTAAATTAATTCAAAATCAAACAGACGCTTAAGTTTTTGTCCAAAAAATTATAGTAAGAGATTTGTTTCTCACTAATCACGTGGAAGAAGGTTAAATACTGCTTAAAAGCAATTTTTTATTTTGTATTATTAATGTTATCACCCTGTTCTATATCATTCATAAAAAAGATCTGAATATATATAATTTTCTTTGTTTTTTTTTTAATTTTTAATAATAAATTAAGAAACATTACAGTCATTCCAATCCAAAACAAATATCAAATATATAAATTTACTCATAAATGGTACGTATCAGTTAATTTAACTTCCTGTGTAAATATTTCATGTATATTATATATTGTACCACGATGTAGCTTAGAGTAACCAAAAGAAAAAATAAATAGTATACAACCCACTAGATTTCTTCTTCTTCTTTCTCTTCTGTCCTTTTCTTTGCAACTTTTCCCACAACTCCTGCAATTTTCCACCTGCAAACACGGCATTTTTGGGATAAAGTTCTACAACATTTCAAGGTGAAGGAAGCAAAAACATATAGCTTTAGAAACAAGGTGATTTTGCCGTCATGATTGGCAATTTTGTAAGGACCACAAAGATGATAACATTGTTTTTTGTTTGTGGCCAACCCTACATGAATGAATCATATATGTGGCATACAATAATACAATGCCCATTTGAATCCAATACCAATTTCTTAAAATTTAGATTTTTTTTTGGGGTACAATCCGTCCACATCTATTCCCCACTTCATATTTTCAATCGTGGCTGAGATAACCTATGTAGAATACTTGTATCTAATTGATAATTTTGCAGCCAATTTCTTCCCAAGCTTTTACGCCCTTTCAAGGCGCTAGCTACTAGCTACTGTTGGAAATTATTAATATTCGTCTAGAAATATAGAGTTAAATAGTTCTTTTATACATCATGTGAAGCATTAAATATGTGTCCCAAGATATGAATCTCAGTACCTTATTCAAATTTTCAGATAAATTGTGGACACTTCCCTTTGGTTTATTTGTTTAAAACAAGCAGGAGTGTAGCCAGAAAATTATATTTTTGACTGCACTATAATAAATATTTTATTGATGCAAAAAAATTTTATTTATGTGCGAATGAATATATATATATATATATATAATTAATCTGCACATAATGAATTTCATTTGCAACTAAATCAACAAAAACTATATCAATATTAATTTGCAAGAAGATATATACTTGAAATTAGTTAACTATTTAAAGGGTGTTATTAGAATTTAACATGTTTAATTATTTAGTTCGCAAAATAAAAAATTAGTTGATATTGTTAAGTTTTTGACTTTCCTAAAAACTTAAACTTATATGTGTGTGTTTAGGTTGAGTCCCCTCATATACAAGGGTCTCATGTGCACTTGCAAAGAGATTAGATTGAGCCTCACATGCTTCAATAGTTCAAATAATAATTTTTTAATATTTTTTTATTAAACGATACGGATGGACCGTTGGGTCACTATAACATTGATACTATCTTAAGTTTGTTACTCTCATAAAACTTTAAGCTTATAGACGTTAGTTTAACTTGAATATTTAAACGTTAATAGATATTTTTTAAATCTAATGAACATAGTTGTATTTTGTTGAAATCTTAGTGTAGATAATTATAATTAACTTTATTTTTAACCTAAAAAATTACTTAATTTTGATATGAGCTTTTGCTTTGCAAAGAAGTATAGAAAACTGGGAAGCAAAGCATTGGAAATATTTGCCGCCCATTTACATGATAGCAATTATTTGAGTTGGATTTTACCTAACAAATAATTAATAAGGATAAATAGTACTTCTTCAAGTGTCATATTCATCATTCAATGTTTCTTTTTTTTTTTTTTTTTTAAATCCTATTATTATTAGTTGTGTTTGACATTTGTATGTCAACTGTAGAGCTAAGTTCATGTAAAAAGTGGGTAAGCCGTTAATTCACTATTACAATTGCTTAATTAGATAAAGTAATAATTAGATTGTGATTTAAATTCTTGGTTTGATTCGGTAAGCTTGTGGTGTAATATTTAAAAGGTATTTTTAACGAGGTCTATGATGATATAAACTTTTTTTTATAATGGATTATGATTTACTATTTACGTTATATTTATTGTGTTATGTTAGAGTTACATAATAAAAAAATTAACCGTCTCCTTTTGCATCATTTTTTCGTAAAATTATTCTTTTAATATATGAGATTTTTCATGTACATTAATATATGTTATTTTTGTTTATTTATTCTGTTATTTAATATTATAACGTTGATTTTTTTAACAATAATTAGGTTTTGTGTTCAATCACTTTAATTGAGTAGACGGATTTTAGACAAAAAAAATAATTGCATAGATCTTTAAAAATAAATTATAATGATAATATTTTTTAACAATTTATTAAAATCGAATTTTTTTAATCATAGCTAAATTCTTATGAGCCCCTGTGAACGAGGATAAATAATTGCTAGCATGATATATTAAAATAAAATAGGCAAACAAACCCATGTGGCAAATAATTGAGTTGATTAGATGGGCAATTATTTCTTTAACAAATAAAACAAAGTTATTATAATCAAACATTGACTAGTGACCATGTTAGGAATCTGGTGGCAAGAGAAAGAGGAGAGAGAGTAGTTATGTGTCATTCAATTCCCAACAGGCGCAAGAAAGCAATTTTTTTTTTTTTTTTTTAAAAAGAAGAGAGATAATGAAAGAAAATAATTTGCTTTCCATTACCATCAAATCCTTTTTTTTTTTTTTTTTTTTAAATTTTGAATNTTACCATCAAATCCTTTTTTTTTTTTTTTTTTTTCAATTTTCAATATGTCGGCACCCCAAGTATATATTAACCTTATCTCTACGTTTTATTAATCTCTCGTGGCCCATAGCCTCATGTGTCACTTTCTCCAGTACAATTCTGGATTATATTTGTGCTTAAAAAACAAATAATTCCATCTTATATCTAACACTATCTTGAATAGCAGAGACTCAAGTATTATAATAAAAAGACTTTAACAAAAATTTAAATTTATAAGAGGCTTTTAAAAAATGATTACCCTTTTCAAAAATTTAGATGTATATTCAACTGTTCGATAATTTTATAATTTTTTTTTTTGGTTACGAAACTCTACAGTTTTATAACTTTTTTTGAAATACATAATTCTTGAGTTGTGGAGCACCCTAATAATAATAAAAAAAAAGTAATCAAGTAGTCAGTCATATATATAAATTTTTGGAAAGAGTCCTAATTTTTCAAAAACTTCCCAAAACTTTAGAATTTTTTGAAAATTCAATTCTAACCGTATAATTATTTTGATAGACTAATATAATTTATTTACCATCTTAATTAAAATACAAGAGTTAGAGCTAACAAAGTATGCGTAATTTATCACATGGTATCCAAATATTGTGTGTATTAATCAATTTTTATATTATGTTCCTAAAATATTGTATAAAAATTAATTATTCTAGACCTCAGTGACATCCAATCACGTGTGCAGCCGTGGCATGCCACTTAGATAATCAAGATAGCATAAAAGATGTTTTTTCTGTTACATGGATTGGTGGTAGTTATGTTACCTTAACAACTCCCTAATTATTTTATAATTTTGCCTTATAAATAATGTAAGAGTTTAAATATATATAAATGTTGTTTATTTTACAATATGAGCATCTACCTTTTGCAAGTTGAATATAAAAAAGATAATGATCATATCTTAGAGTTTAATATTTGATATATATTTTTTTTTATAGAAATTTTTTAAAACTTTTTTGGATACATCTTAGGGGGAGAATCTTTTCACGACGTACATGGGAGGACTTTTTGTGTAATTTTCCAATTAGGTAAGCTCTTGGAACATAAAATATTGTTTAAATAAATAAATATAGTATTTTATTAAAGAAAAGTTACATTAATTATGAGAAAAAAATATGTTTATGTAAATTAAATTGTAGATTGTGCCCATAAAAGTGTATTTGTGTGGGGAAAAGTAAGCATCGAGAATCATGTTTTATTATAACCTTGTCAATGGTCATTTACCTAATTCTTAAAGTAAAAAATATATGGAATTAATGTATATTTTGAAAATGATAAATTAGATTGAAGTTTAATCCTTGAAGGTATATTGAATTATTGATTGGTTTTAATAATATAGTTTTTTCATATAAAGAATTGTTAGAAGAAGAATTAAATTATTTACCTTTATAATATTAATTCTATCTTTTGGTTTCCCAAAGGAAGAAGAAGAGTTTTTTAACTTATTAAATCGTCTAATTTTAACTTCTTTTGTAATTTTAATTGTTAGAGGATTGGAATTAAATTTATTAATTGATTCATTCAAAGAATATACTCTTTATATGTTGAATATATTTTTATTCGTCCTTCGTTGAAACAAAAATTAAAACAAGAACTAGAGGAAATAACCAAATTTGATTTTAGCAAGTTTAATATATTTTTTGGTTGCTTAACCGAATTTGATATAAGAAAGAAATACTCTTCCAAATAAGATATTGAAGTGTGCATAAGTACTTTTTTGTAAGGATGTTGCACCCTAACCCGTCATGGATGCTTAATAAATTTAATTAGAAAATTCAAGTTCCAATATTCTAATCACCCTATAAAAATGTGATCAAACCCAATCTATTGGATTCCAGATATAGACACTAAAGGCAAGTAAGCTTCTACTAGCAAATGAGGAGCATAACTACATGATTATAAGTCCAATAAGATGACAAAATGATAAGAAAATGGTTGGCATGGGCAGCACTATAATTGTACTAATATATGAGTGAACCAGACTTAATATAATATATATATATATAATCATCCTTCTATATGTATATTAATATAATAAAGGGAGTTCCAAAATTGAGATGAACTGATCTAATTAATTATAATTTGTTACGAAATAATCTTTTTGTTATATAGAAAACATATCATATCATTCACCATAAAAGGTTAAAAAGTAGATTATTAGCCGGATATAAAAGGATGTCAATTTAATGTGATGAAGTTCATTGAATTTGTTTTATTTTTGACTTAATTATAACAGGTCTTCTGAATATGGAGAATGAATACACATGGTCAATGGTTAATTTGTGCCAAATTTATGCCAAACTTTGACCAATTTTCTTGGATTGATAACATAAAAAAAAAAAAAAAAATAGTGATGTGTATATAAATGTATATGACCTAAGATGACTTATCGTAGACTTGTGGTTTAATGTGTATTTGAAAAAGTACATCCATTTTGGTGAAGTTTGTAATAAATTTTAACTATTAGGTTGGTGAGGAATTTTTATTGTTAATAAAATAAGATAAAGAAATCAATAATAAAATAATATAAAGAAATAAAAAATATAATCTATCAAAAATCCTTGTGCTGTTTGATTAATATTAGATATAAGGTATAAACACAATTTTTGAATTGTTCTCAAGGAAAAAATTGTGATAGAATCTTACAAATTAATGTGAAACCAGAAAAACAGTCTTTTTCGATTGCTTTTTATATTTTGAACCTTGAAAACGGTTTTTATATATTATACACGTTTCTAGATATTAAAACCACGTACAATACAACACATTTTTGGATTGAATCTTATTTTTTTGTAGACTATTTAAGACACAAGATCTATAAGATTTATGTTACCAAAATCGTATACTTCCTTTTTTTTTTCCCATAAATTTATTAAAAGAATATAAAGGAATTAAATATTTGGACTCATATACAAAAAAAGAGTAATACTATATGTACAAACTCTAGATATATATAATGTAACATAATATTCTAATTGACTCATATTTATTTGATTTAATATTGATTTGTTAAATGTCTTTTCTTATTTTATTTCTTGACTCATGTTTTGATATATCAGTTTGTATAGCGAGTTTATAAGTCTAAAATTATGCTTAAAAAGAAATTTTGAATAAAAGATAAAAATTAAAATTAATGGGGTGTTTAAAAACTGATTATATATACTAAAATTTTAGATACTGTGATCACCTTCATAGATCACAACAAATATATTTTTATTATTGATATATGATGATTAATAATTTGAAAGTGTAAAAAGATTTATTTATTTTTACTATCGGACGGTAGCTAATATGGATTACCGAAAAAAAAATAAAGAAAAAAGAAGAAGGTAAAACGGAGGACAGGAGATAGACGTGCAGCCACATTCGTATAGCTTTTAGCTTGTAGGCTCATCTATATAATTGAATACTATTGATTTGTTACTTTTCCTCTTAAAAGTCTTTCTCTCTCTTTCTTGACAGCATTGAACGAGTCCTCGAATCTCCTTTCACGACTGCTTCGGGTCCTGAAAACAAAACCCCACAACCACAAGCCACACCTCTTCTCTCCCCCATCTCAACCGCCGTTAACTTCACATAATACCTTCCTTAATGTTAATATTTTACGGTGGATTTAATTATATATACATGTATAGATAATATGCGAGTTTCAGCTCAGTCTTCACCACAGGAGTAAAGCAGAAGCAGCAGCAGCAGCAGCTTCAGAGGACAAACGTCATGGATTCTCTTATCGTTTCAGAATTTCAAGCCTACTTTTTTGGGTATTTGTTGCCTTATTATTATTCCCCCCTTTCCTTTTCCTCCTCTCAAAGTCTCTGGCTTCACCTTCCGTTTTTCTTCTTTTGGGTTTGTTTTATTTATTTATTTCCTTTTTAGCTTGTTTTCTTTTGTTTTGTTCTTTTGTATATGGGCTTAATCTTCTTCTCTCCTTTGCAGGTTTTTATGAGAAGTTGGGGTTTGGATGTAATGTGGTAGCCTGACTTCTTGTTGTTTTTGTTCAGCAGCTAGCGATGTCTATGGATTCTTCTTCTTTTGAGGGTACCCCTCTTTTTTCGTTAATTTTTGTTTGTAAATTTTATCTGGGTTTTGGCTTTTGTGCTTGATTTTTTTTTTCTATGGAGATATTTTAACAGGCTATGAATGTTTGTTCTGTTTTAGGTTTATTCAAGGGCCAAGTCTTGAATCTGTGATGGATTTTGTAATTTGCTTGATTGTGAAATTGCTTCCATCTTTGCTATTTCTGATTTTAAAGTTGTTGTGGTTTATTAGACTTTCTGATTTTTTTTTTTTTTTTTTTTTTGGGGTTTGCCAAAAATTGATGTTAGATTTATTTATTTATTTACTGTTAAAATTTGATTTATGTGGTTATATGTTGACTTTGAGCCCAAGATGTATTCTGTGTTATTCAGCATTTAAGATTTTTTGGGAAAATATATCTTGGTAGTTGAATTTCTGTGATGGTTGGCTGCATTAAATATTGAAAGTGGTGTCTTTCCTCTGGATTATGTGGAGTTGTAGCTGATTTGATTGAATGAAGCTTATGTTACATGATGGATGTATAATGAGCAGGCCTGTGTTTTGAAACACATTTGTCACCCTTGAGGAAATTGTGGAGGGAGAGCTGTATCAAAGTCAAATGCAGTTTTGTTTATCCTATTAATCAAGAAGTGTATAATATACTCCCTCTAATTAATTATTTTGGGGGAGCTATAGAATTTCTACAATGTTTAATGTAGTTGGAATGTCTTTTTTAATGCAAGTCAACCACTGGTTTATAAATTTTGGTGTAGCTCGTGGATTTTATTTTATTGGTTAATTTGTCTCAGCATATTCAATGATATAATTGGCCTTGATCGTTTCAGATGATTCTCATAAGCAGACAGTAATTAAGATGAGTTGACTGTGTTGTTAATTTTCTTTGTGCTATTTTGAATAAATAATTTGGCCTGAGCTTTGCAGATGAGTCCGATAACCCGCCGGTAGTAAAAATGAATTAACTTTAATGTGTGTGCTTAGTTGGTTAACTGTCCTAACTTCTGATCTTATCATCTTTTTAGTTTCTCACTTTGGACATGTGAAATGTGTGCGGTCATAGGCATGATCTTAATTGGAAAAATGATTTCTAACTAATGTTTGACACATTAAATATTCTGTAGAGTTTTGAGGATTTTGGGCCAATTTGTATTTTAACTTCTAGCACTTTTTCTCATCAACATATTATTCCATTTTTTCTTTTGTTTATAATTTTCTGGGGACTTGTGACAAGTTATGGTTTCTTGTATATCTGGACTCTTCTCTTCTAGCTTCTATGTTTTTTGTAAACGTTTTCCCTTTGGTTGTTTCTAGGAGTTGCACTTGATGCATCAAAATGCAGCAAGTTGAGTATGGAGGAAAAGAGGGAACTAGTTTATGAATTATCAAAACGATCACATGGTGCCCCGGAAATGCTACAGTCATGGACCCGTCAGGAGATTTTACAAATCTTGTGCATAGAGTTGGGAAAAGAAAGAAAATATACTGGCTTGACTAAGTTGAAAATTATTGAAAACCTTCTAAAACTTGTATCTGAGAAAAATTCAGGGGAGCGTGAGACGAAAACAGATGTTGACCCGCAGTCTTCTCCTTCATCTGTGCAGAGAACATCCAAGAGGCAGAGGAAAATTGATAACCCTTCTCGACTGCCTGTTCCAGTGAATGATTCTACTATTAAAACTGGTGGCGATGATTTAACCAAAGCTATATTTTGCAAGAACTCAGCTTGCCGGGCTTTATTAAGATTAGAAGATGCATTTTGCAAGAGATGTTCATGCTGCATCTGTCATCGTTATGATGACAATAAGGATCCTAGCCTGTGGTTAACTTGCAGCTCAGAGCCTCCATTTGGAGGGGATTCATGTGGCATGTCATGCCACTTGGAGTGTGCCTTGAAACATGAAAGATCTGGCATTGGAAAAGATAGATGCTATTTGGGACTTGACGGGAGCTTTTTTTGTGTATCATGTGGGAAAGTGAACGATTTACTCGGGTAATTGTTTCAGTATATTTATCTATTTTTATGTTTATTTTTACTTATTTATTTGTTTTTATTTATATATTTTTGATGAGAGGTGTATTTTCTTTGTGGTTTCTTGTTTCTCTTTGTTAATATGTCTCTTGGGCTGTGTGATTCTCTTGTGGTAAACGTGCTATTTCTGGTTATTTTTTGAAGCAAATTCGAAATTCAACTCTTAATAACTTGGTTTTATTTTTATTTTTTATTTTGGTGCTATTGAACTGTTAAATTCCATACTCTTAAGAGACAAGTACATAAACTTTCATTGGCTGCATTTTCTTCTGCATAGGCAATTAAGGACTGATTAGAAATAGCATTCATGACCAGATCTGATAAAAGAAAATGAATGAAGATGCTAAAAAAGGACCTGCAAGTTTATCAATCCTTGCCCCCCAGAATTTGTATTGAATTGGAAAAAGATGGGATTTGAAATTTCAATTTTATTTGTTATGATTGAAAGTTTTTATTTTGTAAATTTTAATGTGATTTCATTTTTCAAATAAACTTGTGTTAGTTGCTTGGTTTGTTGCATAATTCCCAGTCAACAATCAGATTATACGTGTACTTGGATAATTCGGTACACATCTATAATAGTAATAATAATGAAAAAGAAGTTGATGAGATGCAAAAGTAACAGTTTGTCTATGCACCATCTAGTTTCTTATTGTTCCCAGTTTAATTTCTCATTTAACAATGGGAAAAATCCTTTCCAGTTTATCAAATTAAATGGGAAAAATCCTTTCCAGTTTATCAAATTCTGGAATTGTTGCTCAATTTATGAAAATAGTTCTTCATGGATTTGCTTTTTCTTTGCAAACTTCATACCTGATGTGTGTATCTCTTTGAAATGGTAAACTGCAGGAGCCATGGTGGTTTGAGGAGTTGTCAGAGAGTGCATTTAGGACCAATCAAATCAGTAGTAGAATTTGACTTTGTAGAATTCATATACATTTGAATGTGCATTGGTGGGCACTAATAGCATGGTTGCATACTTCATTCTCATAATCATTCTATTCGTGATTCTCTAAAGTTTCTGAAGTTGGTTTGAATTTGCTTTTCACCCAATGTTACTCTGTTCCTTTGCTCTTGCAATGGTGAACCTAGAATTTGTGTCAATTATTGCTAAGTAGGTTAGAAGATTGGGTAGAATCTTTCTCCCCGACTAAGTTAATAATCCTTACTGTTATCCGCATATTCGGAATAGAAATATAGTTCTTAAAAGTACCAAATATGGAATGTTGATTGCCTTCAATACACTTTTTCTTTTCATTCTTTCTTTATTTTTAATTTTTTTTTTGGGGAAATTCCTTTCTTGTGAAATCAAACGCATCAAAATTTGATATCATTGGGATTGGTGTCTTAAATGTCTAGATGCTGGAGAAAACAACTAATGGTAGCAAAAGATACCAGACGGGTGGATATACTATGTTATCGTGTCTCTTTAGGCCAAAAACTTCTCAATGGGACCGAAAAGTACCAAAATCTCTCGAAGATTGTGGATGATGCTGCTAAGATGCTTGAATCTGAAGTGGGTCCATTAACCGGTTTACCTGTAAAGATGGGTAGGGGTATTGTCAACCGGCTTTCTTCTGGACCAGAAGTTCAGAAACTCTGTGCTTGTGCTGTGGAGTTATTGGCGAAAATGATTTCCAACACCATCTTGCCCAATCCTGCAATGCAAGGTAATTTTATTATATTGTAATTTCTAAAACCCAAACCACCATTAGTGGTTTTCTTGTGAACCCAGATAAAGGGAGTCTGTGTGACTAGCTGATGAAAGGTATATAAAAAATTTAAAGTTATATTTAAATTCTATAAGAATCACATCAAAACCTGGACATTTTGGTTATTTCGAGTCCAGATCCATACATAGCTGCTTAACCTTGGAATTGTGGAGAATTCAATAGGTTGCTGCTAGCAAACATTTAGTAAATTGATCATTATGTGGTTTGTCAACAAATTGACTTTCGAGAACCTCTGGGCGTGTTTGCAGAATCAAAGTTGATTGTTCCCAATATGGTTAGAGTTGAAGATGTCCGTGCAACATCCCTTACGGTGGTATTGGGTTCCGAAATTCCTTCACCTGGGAATAATATTTGTTACAGCTTATGGCATCGTAAGGCCCATGAGGACTTTCCAGATAGACCTACTTGTACTTTGTGTGCTCCAAATCCAAGGTTTGTTGTCACAGGACTTACTCCATCTGCAGAATATCAGTTCAAAGTTGTTTGCTTTAGTGGTACAACAGAGCTGGGTACTTGTGAGGTTTGGTTCTCTACTGCCAGTAGCAGGGATGAAGTCACTAACTGCTCAATAATGGAAAGAAGTCAAAGCCCGACAACAAACTGTAGCAGCCTTTCTAATCCATCTTCTGTAGAAGATGAAACCAATAATATCACCCCAGATCGGGACCAAAATGATGACCGAGTGGACAATTATTTTACTTACTGCAAGGACACTGATAAAATCGCTTCTGCTAATTTATCTGATGATGCTAATGACTGCACTGTTCTGGGTGAAGGAGCTAACCGAGCAGATCTAGTTTCTTTGTTGGATGAGGAGCGTACCATCAACTTAGATGGCTCTCTGCCTGATTCTGATATTCTAAAGCTTGACAACAAGCACTCATTAGAGGGCCAAATCATTGAGGAGATGAGCACTGATAATGGTTTAGATAACCCAGTGGCAACCGGCATGGAATGTGTCCCATATGTGGGTAGCTCAGAAGCTGGTTTGCCCATTACTCCCTGCAAGATGGAAATACTTAAGGATGGGCAGGGAAGGAATGGGAGGTCCAAATCAAGCAACAAGGATCTGGAAAATGGGACTGGGAAAGGAGATGAGCCCCGAGATAATAGCACATCAAAAAAGAGAAGCAGTGAAAGGCGGGATGAGGACAGTCCGACTAATGGTGTTTCAGATAGAGACTTTGAGCGATGTGTGAAGGTGATCAGATGGTTAGAATGTGAGGGTCATATTGAGAGGAACTTTAGGCAGAAATTCCTGACCTGGTACAGCTTGAGAGCAACTGCACAGGAGTTAAGGATTGTGAAAGTGTTTATTGATACTTTCGAAGAAGATCCAGCATCTCTTGCAGAGCAGCTTGTGGATACCTTTTCAGACAGTATCTCAAGCAAGAGGTCATCGGTTGTACCTGCTGGATTCTGTATGAAGCTTTGGCATTGATTGTCTTGTCCTGGTTCCTTGTATTTGATCAAATGAGTTCTCAGCATAACCCACTCAGGGTTAGCATAGCATAATTCTTTAGAGCCCTTAACATTGACTATCATCAGCTTCATCATCATTTAAATTTTTCATTAGGATTTGCCATTCTTATTATGGTGTACGAATATTAGAATTTATATCCTCTATAATACGGTTCACTCCTATTCATTTATATTTTCAAAATTTGACTATTGAAATCACTGACTTTTTTCTGTTAAGACAAAATTGAAAAACTTGTCCTGATGGTGAAAGGGGGAAGTAATATGTCACTTCTTTGACTGAATCATGTGGTGAATAGCTTTAGGCTTGAGCTGAACATTAGGTGGAAAGCAGGATCAATGTTGTTTTACTTAATTTTTTTTTTGTTAAAAAAAGCTCATTATATTGACAAAACAAGATTGGTATTCTGAGTGTTGGGCACTTCAATAATTTCTGCCTTTTTTTTTTTTCAAATGTTTGTAAATACAGAGCCCACATGTAACACCATCGATTTCATCCAACTTGAACTACCGGGAAATGGAATAAGAGACATTATTTTATATGGTCTCTTGCGGCAATAACAGTAAAAGAGTGGAGGCAAGGGGTCAATAGCTCAAGGATTGTTCAGCCATGAGCAAATTGTTCTTCAAGCCAAAACCAAATCCTCCAATTCTTAGTTTACTCCGAAGGTTTACAAACATGAACGAGCTGAAGCAAATCCATGCCCATACAATCGCAAATGGTCTTTCCCGTTTCTCCTTCATAACTAGCAAAATCTTAGCATTTTGTGCACTATCACCAGAGGGTGACTTACACTATGCAGAGACTATTTTTAATCACATTTCACTACCCAACATCTTTGATTTCAATTCCATGATAATGGGTTTCTTGCAAACCTCGAAACCTGAAAAGGGTCTCTTAGTTTATACCAAAATGTTAAGCCTTGGCATTGAACCAAATGCACGTACTTTCACAGTTTCGGTTAAATCATGCGTTTCTTTATCTATGCTTGATCAGCTTTATGTTCACATTCTTAAATTAGGACATATTTGCGATGTTTATGTCACAAGTTCTGTTATAAACATGTATTCCAAGTACGGATCAATGGATACTGCTTGTTGTGTGTTCGATTCAAGTTTGAACAACAATGTGGTTTGCTGGACGAGCTTAATAAGTGGGTTTTGTAGTAATGGTCTTGTCGTTGGAGCACGAGACCTGTTTGATTCTATGCCAGAGAGAAATGAAGTTTCTTGCAGTGCAATGGTTTCTGGGTATGTCAAAAATAATTGTTTCAACGAGGCAATCGGGTTGTTTCACGAGTTGAAGAGTTCTGATAATGTGAGACTCAGTGCATCTCTTTTGGTTAGTGTTCTCAATGCTTGTGCAGCTGTAGGTGCGTTTAAAGAAGGGAGATGGGTTCATGATTATGTAGATGAAAATGGCTTTGAGTATGAACTGGAGTTAGGTACTGCATTGATTGATTTCTATGCAAAATGTGGGTGCATAGGAAATGCCTGTAAAATATTTAACAAGATGCCATTTAAAGATGTGAGGACTTGGAGTGCAATGATATCAGGGTTGACTATGAATGGAAAGAATGATAAGGGACTTGAGCTTTTTGTGGAGATGGAAAAGAAGGGACCTAGACCCAATGCTGTGACTTTTATTGGAGTTCTTAGTGCTTGTAATCATAGAACATTAGTGAATGAAGCGTGGCGACTATTTGGACGGATGAGTAAAGTGTATGGAATCGATCCAGTGATTGAGCATTATGGGTGCATGGTTGATCTCTTGGCTCGAGCTGGACTAGTTAAGGAGGCTGAGGTACTGATAAAGAGTATGCCAATGGAACCTGATGGAGCTATATGGGGATCACTGCTAAATGGGTGCTTAATGCATGGTAATATCGAGCTAGGTGAGAGATTAGGGAGGCATCTGATTGATTTAGAGCCGCATCACAGTGGAAGGTATGTTCTTCTGGCCAACATCTATGCCTCTATGGGTGTTTGGGAAAATGTGATACGACTACGGAAATTGATGAAAGATAGGGAAGTAGTTACTGTTTCTGCTTGGAGCTTCATTGAGATTGATGGGGTTGTTCATAAGTTCCTAGTTGATGATAAATCTCATTCTCATTGGGCAAGCATTAATAGAGTATTGAATTTACTAGGAAAGGAACTTGAAGGTTTTCCCGTGTAAATGACATCATTATGTGAGAGAGATTCTTCGTTTTGCGGGCTTGTCATTCCCGGCCTTCTGGAAACGCATTCGGCTGTTTTGGTGGTAAATTGACGGTAGACCATACTCAATTCTATGCAAATTAGATGGCCGGGCAGCTTTTACGGATGGATAGAAAGCATCCATGGAACTTCCAATTGAGATTTCAGAGTGGTCTATTCATTCCATTAGAAAGATTTTGAAGTATCTCACAAGGCATTACAAGGTTTCCATGGTTAATGGGCTGCAGGATAATAGATCCCACAAGCTTGTTAACTGGGCTTCCTTGTTTACGACAATACGAAAGCACTACATAGTGTTTTCATTTACGAGCACTCTTTTGGATGGATGTAGGATTCTCCTGATTCTACTCTATTTGGCCAACAGAATCATGCTAAGAGGTTATAGTAAGTTTGGTCAATAGAGATTGGAGTTACTGTGCTTGTCCACTTGATACCAGCTGTGTACTGAATAATTCAACTTGGCATATAACAATTAAAGAAGGCACTCTATATTTGGCACGCAGAGGAGGCTGTGAAAACAGTAGACCTATGTCAACATGCAGCCATATTAAATATCCAAGCATTAAGAAAAGCTAAGTGAGTCATCCCTTTGTATTCAGTTCAAACGGCTTCACATACGTCTTCAACCAGGTAGCATCATCACGCGCCTATTGACACCATTGCTTGGTGGGTCCGAACCCCACTTCTGTTTGCCAAGCGTGTCTCAACAGGAGAAAGAGAGTAAAAAGAAGAAGTGGTGATAAAACCAAAGCTAAAGAGCTTCAGTAAACTCTCCACTGCTTTGTACAATTCGTCTACTCAAACCAACGCTTTTGATCTCTCTACCAACAAACCATACGTCATTTCACAAACACCTAAGCCAACCCCTTTTGTCTCTTTCTTGAACCGTTTCATTGCCTTCAAGACTAAGTCACTAAACTATTAATCACTTGTGCTATTCCACACTCTTTGGTGTTCTCTCTCATTTTATCAATCTTTCTTGTGTTAAAAAGAAATACAGTCTGAAGAGGATGTTTGCCAGCGTCTTGACGACTCCAGTTGCTGGATCTGGCTATGTTGGCCTGAAACCCAGCTCCAAGACTTTGCTCCCAGTTAATGATTCTATTGCATGGAGTAGGAAAACTGTCTCAAATGGTTCCAGAACTAGCTGTATGAAGGTGACTTGTTACTACTCCAGGTCTTTTATTTCTTAATGGTCACTCTTTCTGGTGTTTATATGCTTTTGTGCATTAAACAGACTTGGAATCCAATCAATAACAAAAAGTTTGAGGCGCTCTCCTACCTCCCCGCTCTCTCAGATGACTCAATAGCAAAGGAGATTGACTACATGCTCAGAAAGGGCTGGATCCCTTGCCTTGAATTTGATGAGGTAAAACTAAATGGAACTACATGTGCAATTTCCTTACAAATTATTGTATAGTTTTGTCTAGATGCACGAGGAAAAAGGAATTTTACTGGATCATCAATATCACAAATGCCCCTTCTTAAATTAACCTGTGTTTATGTTTGATCGTATATCCAGTAGTCAGGGCCAGTTAGCTGATACATTTTCTTTTAATTGTTAGGTGGGACATGTGCACAGGGAGAACAGTAGGATGCCAGGTTATTATGATGGGAGGTATTGGACACTCTGGAAGTTGCCAATGTTTGGCTGCAATGACTCCTCTCAAGTCCTGAACGAGATCAATGAGTGCAAAAAGGCATACCCAAATGCTTATATCCGCTGCTTGGCATTCGACAACGAGAAACAGGTTCAGTGCATGGCCTTTGTCATTCAAAAACCTACTACCACCTGAACCCATTTGTCTTAGTTTCTCTGTAGAGTTTTGAGGAAGATCAGAACTCAACTTCCTGTTTCTGTGATAAAATAAAGATGCATGGTTTTGAATTCTACAGAGTGAGATGTTTGGTGGACTTACTTTTGATCAAAATAATAAATTATAACGATCTGTGTGACATGTGATGTGACCGGCACACAGTTTTAAAGCTCTTTTTCTAGGGGCGATTGGTACGAATACCAGAAGTTTTGTTGTTCCAGGCCCCCACCTTTTGTGGACTTTGATTTTCCTAATTCCTATTACGATTGAAAGTATTTCTCATCATGCCAATTAATATATTATTTTATTCCTGTCTGTGTTGAGAGCCCGTTTATTGGTTAGGCACTCTTCCATGCTAGAAGTTTTGCAGTGATTCAGGAATTATGTCATTTGGAAATAGAAACCATTCAACAAAAAATCAAATACCGTATCAGAGCGAACAGGAGAATCCAATTACTTTCTATCTAAATTCCAGGATTCCAGCATGCCCAATCAATCACCGAAATTACTCTACAGCACTACCAGCTCTGCTGCCACTGATGCTAAATTTCCAAATTCTATTCTTTCATCAGACATCCAGATTATGTTGAAGCTCAATCTGGATATTTTTCTTCCTTGATTGTTTAAACCAAAATTGAGTTGAAAGATAACCAATAGATTTTCCAGCAACTTGAAAGCCCTTCTTGGATTGTACAATGTGAGGATGTAGCGTCACCTTACAGACGATTACATAACCACAGAAGCTATGAAGTCTAGAGGTTCTAAAGCCTCATTTATGGTGACGAGAGTTTGCTAAATGACCCAGGCTCAAAACTAAGCTCTACACTATTACCTAACATATTACCTAACAGAATGACGAGTAAAGAAAAGAAAAATGGGCCAAAAAAAAAAAAAAACTGAAAAAGATTATAGTAATTTTCCCTCTGATATTAATACTTATCCCAGTATATTGCTCCAGGACTTACCTGAGATGTCACTAAAAGCATCTATAGCTACAAACACAAAAGATTTGGTCCATTAAGCTCTGCAATTGCAATTAATATAGATAGCTTCAACGTTGTCAACTGACAGTGAAAGAATAAATTGGAATAAACGCCAATACCTATTACGGTAGAAGAATAGAGATCCTCTTTCATGCTATTCTCTTTGTGTATATGTTGGCTTCATGTAGATTATGTTTGGCTGGGGAACACTGGAACCCTGAGTTCTGCCCTTCTGGAGTAATGTTCTCTTGGAGATGATACCTATCTAATTTGATGTACGAGAAATATGACAAAGGTAGAGAGTGAAAAGAGACTCCTAGTTGTAGCGCCCTAACTCCCCTTTAAAAGTATGAGTCTTCTCCAAGACTACATCAATATCTTCCTCTGAGGGAATAAATAGGAAGGTCCAGAACCTAGAATAGTGGCATTTGTGCTGGCAGAAATTGCAAAATGTTTAAGCCTACAGATTCAAAGACCAGAATAGTACATTGTTTAACCATCACAAACAAAAGCTCAATGAAACCACACAACCGAAGTGATAATTGAAGCTAATATCTAAATCCAGTCATCTGGTAACTATAGGATCAAATAAAATCCACAAGAACATACCAGCACAGACACGAAAGATCTGTCTGAAAGCTCACATAGGAGACATCTGATGCTCAATAAGAATTAGTCAATACATTGTTATAAAGCTCATTCATTTGGTCCTTCTGCTAGGTTTCAAGATAGAAAGTCTCCACCTGCTTCAACCATTGTTAGAAGAGCAGTCCATCTGAACGTAACACAAAATTGATAATTAGCAAAATGAGTTTCAATAAACAAGATGAAATGTAAATGACTATGTCACTCATTCTCGTATAGCAACTTCATTTAGTAATTCATGCAGCAAGCTACAATCATAGTTAAACACCCATATAGGCCATGTCTCGTAGAGCAGGCAATCAACCTAAATCAACAGATAACTTTGCTATCCTTGTTCATTATTTTATTTAAAATTTGGTGGGATAAAAATAAGGCATCTTCTAATATCGACATTCATCTAACCAAAGGTGCTTCTAGACAGATCGCAATATAAATATCACCAATTCAAAGACAAACACAAACACAATCCAACTTCAACATCAGACATCAACAATAAAATTCAAAATTAAGTGGGGGAATAAAACTCATCTAAGAAGGGGAAAAAAGGAACCAAAAAATACAATGTAAAATAGAGAATCATGCATGGCAACCGAGATCCATGACTGAACAGGTGACAAGTAATAAGGACTATCTTGGTCTTGCTACAAGGACAAATGTAAAGCCTCCAATGGTCCAATTTTTAATTTTACCATAATAAATTTATCATAAATATAAAGTTCAAGCAATTTTATAAAAGATATCTTTTAGATGCAGATGATGTCTCATGCCAGTTTATTTTTACATTAAAAATTTTTTATAAGTATACTTGTACACATTGGAAGGGCTCACAAGCTGTTGAATTTGAAAATCAACATATTCATCATGCAAATCAAGTTTCAAGCTAGTTGAAATACGAAGTTATTCCATCATAACTACATTAAAAAAAAAAAAAATGATTTCATGTAATATTTGATCAAATGACTACAAAAATTTATCAAGTGATAAACAAAGATAGTTTTATATGAAGTGTAATTAAGTTTATGTACTACATGAAAGGTATAAAGTAAAAAAGATTTTATAAGGTACAACATATGGTGGAAGTTAACGTTTTGTATGCATCATGTGTGTGTGCTTGCACTATGAAAAAACAATTAGCCAGCATGTTAAAACTTGTCAAATCTACTTACTATATTAGCTTTTTCAAGCTTCATTGTACACTTCTGATCAAGGAAAAAAAAAATTCATCTCACAGTCAGATACGACCAAGATTCAATAGGTACCCTCTCTCAAAAGATTCCCAACCTCAATAGATCCACCTTGACCTTTATTTGGTTAAATTTTTTCGTTTTCAATGATGATTTGTTTAACTTCTTTCTACAAAATCCATCACCCTGAGCTCAGTTCAATTTCGTCCTCAAAACCATACCAGTCTAAACAGGCAAACCCCTACATTATGAAATTTCAGAGCCAAGAGTGAAATTTCCAATGAGAAAATGGAGAAGAACTTGTAATAGTAGAAAAAGTGGTGAATGTTTTGATAAAAAATGGTAAAATTGGGAATTATAAATGTGATGTAAAATAGAGCAATAATATAAACGGTAACTCATGAGTCTTATTCCTATAAAACATATGATTTCAAGTTCATCAAGGTCATTCAAGTTTTGTAGGCAGACTTTCAAGTTCATCTGGGCCATTCAACTTCTGTAGTTGCTGTCCGCCAAGAATGTCTTCAGCTAACCAAAACAGATTTAAGTAGCTCAGCACTTCACCTACGCTCATTATCTGTCGTATGTTCACAAACTGCCATCCCAAATTTCAGGGCGAAAAGATCAAATTTGAGGTTGAATGTTATTATTGTGCGCAAATTAGTGCGATGTTGCAGTTTACAGTTCAACATTGTGCACATTACTAAAATAACATCGACCGATTGTATTGCACTAACATAGCTATTTCATAGAAACAATTACTAACAAAACGAAGTGCGAATCCACAATACTATTAGAATTGATGCGAAACCTCAAATTGTGATAATTTCAAAAGATAAATAACTGCGGCAGATTTCCTAACAACATACCAAAATAAACTAAGAGCTCAACGAGCCAACTTACCTTGAGAATCCGAATCTCTTCTACCGATTGCGCTCCATTGGCAAGGGCCTATTAAAACCACCTCTTCTGTTCATATACTGTCTCGGCAGCCGCTTCGTCACAGCCCTAACTCCACTCACATCCGCGCCCGGCACTGGCTTCCCTTTCGTAGAATCGAACCCAACTGGAATCCCTAATTTCTTCATCATCTCAATCTCGTCCTCATCAACGCCATTACCATTCTCATTACTGTTATTACCATTGACACTTTCACCTCCTTTCTTTTGCTGCTGTTCTTTCGCAATTTCGTCGACAAAATCTGATACTGCCTTTTGCTGGTCTTTATCTTCGGTGGATTGTCGATACCGCTTCCGCGGCGGGGTTTCGGGGGAGGGTGTGCGATGCCGGTGTTGACGGTGAGACCGCTCAGGGGATCGCTTGTGGCGTGAACGCGAACGTTCAGGCGTGCGTGAACGCGAACGCTTGCTTCGAATTCTCTCTCTGTCTCGGTCGCGGTCTTCTTTTTCTCGGCGTCTTTCTCTCTCTCGATCTCTGTCGCGGTCGCGATCGCGTTCGCGTTCACGGTAGTCTCGGTCGCGTTCACGATAGTCTCGGTCTCGTTCACGAGGGCGGTCGCGGTCGCCCATGGAGTGTTGAATTGTATGGACTGTGCAGTCTTTGAAATTGAAACTTCCGGACTTGGATGCTCGCTACCTGGCACTTCGTTCAAGGCTTTTCACCAAAACTTCCCGGCCTGAATTTGAGGGCTTTTATGAAAAGATATAAAAGTCGTGGATTAAAAAAATTTAACAAAAAGGGGTTGAAATACTTTAATACTGATATAATTTAAGTAAAATACGTACCGGAATGTATTAACTTGACAAATGTAAGCTGTGATGGCGTAGGCGTGGAAGAGATCTTAGAAGGATGAGGGAGAAAAGCAAACATGAAAGGCCCGAAGAAGTATAATAAAGATAGAGATGAGAGAGACGAGTAAACGTAGTTAGTTTTTACTTGACTTAATTCATGTGTATTACAGGAGGTGGGAGTAGGTTTCAATGAACTTTGCAGCCGGTCCGCCGTCCACTAAAACCAATTAAAAGTACAGATATGATAGGGATTTTATTATGGGGTACAATAAGATTATGTTAAGTGGGTGAAAATATTTCATCAAATTAGGATCATTTATATTTGATATTTACTAAGGAAAAATCCAATATTCCAACCCTTGAGAAAGAAAACAATTTCATCAAAAAATTCTAAGTATCGTTGGATGTGTTTTTACTGCTTCATTAAAAATCTTGTTAATAAAATCCAATGAAAGAAACCTAATTAAAAAAAAAAAGAGTACAATGCATCTATATGTCCAAAATACTTTCTCCAGTGAAGTAAAAATTGGCGCAGGTGGCCGACTAGGCATCTACATGGTGTTGGGCGGCAGGGGGCCATTGGGAAAAGAGGGTAGGCACCAAGCTTAGGCAATCGGTAGCCTAGGCGGCGATTACCGGTGACTAGGCGATCTTAGGCAGGCATAGACGGTAGGCGGTAGATGGGGCGGTAGGCGATCGGAGAAGAAATGCCTTCTCTTTTTTTTTTTAACACCCAAAATGACGTCGTTTCAGGTGTATATAAAATTTTATATACAGGCCAAAAACGATGTCATTTTGGGTGGGTATAAAATTTTTATACACCCCAAACAACGTTGTTTTGGGCATTATAATTTTTTTTAATAAAAACACACTTTCAGAGGCACTTTTCTTTTCCCTTCATATGTTTCTTCACTTCGTTGCCGAAAGCCAACCTAATTTTTTTCTTACAAATAAATTCCATAAATCATCATTATTTTCAACCCCATCAACCTTATTCTTCAACAAAAAGTTGGTATTTTACTCATTGATAAATTTTTTTCGATTTTTGACTATAATAACTATGTATATCATGTGTTTGATGAAATGCTCAATATGTTTTGTATTGTATTTCTTTTTTGTGTGTAATTGTTAGTTATCTATGCCTAAACATTATAAACACTAAACAATATATTTTGTGTTAGATTTTGATGAGATTGTGATTATTTTTTTATTTTTTTTAATGTTTTGACTTGTAGATTTTAGGTATAAATGTTATTGTTAACTAAGCTATATGTAGGTTGCTATTTTACTTATTGATGATTTTGGTTTTCAATTTTTTGATATAATGACTATGTATATCATGTATTTGATAAATTGTTTCATAGTTTTGTATTATATATTTTTGTGTGTGTAATTGATAGTTATCCATGGTTAAATATTATAAACACTAAACAATATATTTTGTGTTGGATTTTGATGAGATTGTAATTTTTTTTTAAATGTCTTGATTTGTAGATTTTAGGTTTAATTGTTTATTGTCGTTAACTAAACACAAGCAATATGTTTCTGTTTTTGTTTTTTCAGTTTATACTATATTTTATTGATGTTTTCAATTTTCATTTGTGTTTATTAGGTGGTATAAATTTAAAAAATTAGCGAATAATTGAATTATTCAATGGCCCAAAATACTAATTCGTCGGTAGCATCTACTACCTAATCAACATTAGAATCAAATATACTTAAACGAAAGTCTAATGATATTGGATAGGAGTTCGGAATATTGGTTTACTCGAAGAATTTTGATAAAGTTAAATGTAAGTTGTGTGGCAAGGTGATGTCTAGGGGAGTTTATAAAATTATAGCACATGTAGCACACATATCAAGAAATGTGACTGCATGTCCTAAAGCAATAGCAGATGACCAATCTAGGTGTAAGCAAGCACTTATAGAGGCAAAAAAAAAAAAAAAAAAAAAAGAGAAAAAAATAAGAGGAANAGGCAAAAAAAAAAAAAAAAAAAAAGAGAAAAAAATAAGAGGAAAGAGAAGGATTTATTGAGAGAGGAAGTGAATGTAGTTAAGGATGAGGAAGAAATGGAGGAGTTAGGGGTAAGGAAAGAGCTTGGTGTTCTTAGCCCTATGGATAGATTTGCATCGACAATTAATCCTGATGTCTCATTGAGTGGAAGTGAAAATATGACAAAAAGGCAACAAAATATCAATGAAGCACTTTTCAAAGAGAGAACACATTCTATGCAACAATATTTGGCTAGGTGGGTATATGAAGCGGGTGTTCCTTTCAATACAATTGAGAACGATAGCTTCAAGTTATTTGTTGACGCGGTTGGTCAATTTGGACTAGATTTTAGACCTTCAAGTCAATATCAATTGAGAGAACCACTTCTAAGAGAAGAAATTCCTAGAATTAAAAAATTTCTCAAGAAGTATAAAGAAGAGTGCGAAAAAATGGGTACTTAATTATGACGGATGATTGGACAGATAGAAAAATGAGAAGCATCATGAACTTGTGTGTGAATTGCAAAGAAGGTACCACTTTTTTTTCCTCGAAGTAACTTTTGAAGAGGTACATACTGTTGAACTATTTTTTAATTATGTGGACAAATGCATTGAACAAGTTCGGCTAAAAAAGGTTATTCAAGTAGTAACCGATAATGCCACCAACATTATGGCTGGGGCAAAGTTGTTAAAGGAGAAAAGACCACAAATATTTTGGACCTCATGTGCTGCTCACACTATTAACCTTATGCTTAAAAGTATTAGGAAGTTGCCAAAGTTCAAAAAAGTCATTGACCAAGCTAAGGCTTTCACAATCTTTATTTATGCACACCATAAGATTTTATCTTTAATGAGGTCATTTATAATAAGGAGAGACATAGTGAGGCCGGGTGTCACTAGGTTTGTATCTTCTTTTCTTTCTTTGTGTTTCAAAATTTCACCAATATTTTCTATATTTTAAATCAATATGAATACACACACACAC
>JANKKB010000941.1:0-44453 GCA_026225775.1 Bursera palmeri
ATATATATATATATATATATATATATATATATATATATATATATATATATATATATATATAAACTGATTAAACAATTGTACTATTTTATGTACGTCTAAAGTCTTTCTCATTTCTTGTGTCTCAAGTTCTAACTAATGGAATTTTAAATTATTGAATGTTTTGGATACATGTATCATTCATGTCAAAAAAAATAAAAGAAAAGCTAGAAAACATGCATGAGGTTTGAGTTGTAACGATAGTACATGATCAGCCACCAATGTGGACTCTTCCTCTCTTCAACTCTTTAGTTGATTAATTAATCAATGAAAGTAATCTGCGACATGATTATAAAACAAAGTATTGGAAGGAACCACCACTCGGTAATTAACTACTGACCCATGTTATTGGTAAAAAAATTATTGTTGAATAGAAATCTCAGAATTTTTGTATACCATTTAGAATTGATTTTATTCCAATGCTAGTTTATTGGTTTGATAATGATATAATGGACCAATATTAATAAAATTAAACTCATCTAAACGGTTAATTTATCGAGTCAAATGAGTTCCACATGGATGACTGGATAGGTTAAAACCAAAATCGGGCATGAGCTGAATCTACTTGGAGTACTTACTTAGTTAAAACCAAAATTGAAAAGGGAAATGAGAATTCTTACCCGGTTCCAGCTAATAAAAATGCAAGGGGAATCATCGTTTCCCAACCATTGATTGTCATGCTACCCAATAAGACAAACAATATTATAACTCTGGTAAGTCCACGAAATTAACCAAAAATATTATCATACATTAAATAGTTTGTGTAACCAAGTATCTGTAAGACGCATACCATATGGACAAAGCATCCACAGCATTCTCTACAATCTGCAGATTTCCAGTCATCGATATCAATAGCTTGTAATACCATGTCTCCAAGCTGTAGTTTTAGAAACCAAAACCCTCCGTCAGTTCAAAAAGAAAATGAATATAAATTCTTCATTTGAACTGATATAATATCTTTACATAATTATGATTATGATGACATATTTTGTTAACTTCCTTTTTCTGACTTCTTAAAAGCTTACATATAATTGTTGAATCTTCTAAAATTAAGCTTTAAATTAAACTAGGTGATAACTTAATGTGATATAAAAGCCAAGTTGATTCATGGAGGTACCATAGTATTAAACCAGAAGCAGTAGAGAGTTTAAGCAACTGCCAAATATCAGAAAATGCTTTAATGGAGAAACCAGACCATGTGAACGGACACCTACCACAAGCAACATAACCAAAAAGCCAAATAGCAGTATATGAAGGTGATTTTACTTCGTAGCTAGTTGCTTGTGGTGTTTGGGCTTTAAGCAACTGCCAAATATCAGAAAATGCTTTAATGGAGAAACCAGACCATGTGAACGGACACCTACCACAAGCAACATAACCAAAAAGCCCAACCACCACAAGCAACTAGCTACGAAGTAAAATCACCTTCATACACTGCTACATTACAGCATTAGTAAATTACAATCAAGTTTTTCCACTCTAGCTAGGGAAGCTTCGACAAGCAGAATATCAAGTAAGGGATAGGCTTACCTTTCGTCATCTGTTTTTACAGCTTTTGACATTATTGTATGATAATTTTAAGAATTTGAAGATAAATATAACTCCTCAGATTGACAAACTTGTGTTTCTTTACTTCAATAAGAAAGTAAGAATCGAGAAGAAGGGTTTTGTGATGTTATTGGTCCGCTAATATAGAATCATTGATAGTTTTGAATTAAAGTGAACAACATGAACAGTAGTAGAATATGGCCCGAGAGCAAACTATTGAATATTATTGAACATGTTTCACGTACAGCATATTGTTATGTGCTTTTGCTGAAGAAAGTTTACGGAATATTGAACAAAAACCCAGCTGGTTTAGGTCGAGGATCAATAATCTCTCTTTCTTCCAGGGAAGCTTCGTGCATAAGGAACAAATTTTTCTGATAGACATAGACAACTGTCTGTTCAGTGTCAACTTCCACTTATGTGAATCTTGGTTTATTTGCTTCTTCATTATTGCATATTGTTGGTCTCACTCTCGCATTCATATACACAATTTTCTTTGTATTTTTTCACTTGATTATTCAATAATGCACACCGCTGCAACTATAGTATTAATCCACAGTCGTGTCAGAGAGTTTTGTCTTGTACTTTAGACCATTTGATTCCTTGAGCTGTCTACTATATATTGACAAAATAAATCGACAAGTAAGGACGCAAAAACATTCATGTAAATCTGTAGTTTAGTCCCAGTTCAGCATTTCCTCCATTACTTATCTCTATGATTTACAGTTATACACAGAAGAAGTTGGAGGAGGGTGAGCTAGCAACAATATTGCTTTTGCTCTGACCAATCTTTCTACGTGACTGCACACCACAAAGGTCATCTCATGACACCAGAAATGGCTTCTGGCCTACGTGTTGCATGAATCATGTATGCCTGCTCTTATAAACATTGATTCAGCACTGAAAACGTCTCGTTTGTCCTATTCATTGTTCAATCACTTCAGTTGTAAACTGTGGGGAACCTTTGAGAAATGAAGTTACATGCGAAAGTTTAAAGGGCGTCTTCGCATCAAGCTGTACGTAGACTGTACATATAATTTCTCTTATCAAAATGAAAGCTGTCAAGAATTGTACAAAGGAAAGTCTAATTTTAGGTACTCTTTTTGTTAGAATGTGAACTGAATCCTACTTCTTGGAGAAATCATTTTAGGATTCGGTTTTATGATTTGCTATTGATTAGAATTCTATTTTCCTAATTATAGTTAACTTCTATTATACTAATTGACTCCTATAAGAAATAGAATTGATAGAAGGAATAAAAAAAATAGAATTATTGTATCAATATGAGTCTTGTTCCTATTAGACTCCTATTAGAAGTAGAAGATCTCCATATACACCTATAAATATATAGATTGATAATCAGTTCAAATAATGAGAGATTTTATGAGAAGGAGAGCTAGACATAAGGGGTAAATATTCTTAGCATTTTAGGAGTAGAGATTTAGTTCAACACCGTTATATTAGGCCCTTAGGTGCTAATATGTTTGTTATCAGATTTATCTCTTATATTCTTACATACTTATGACCGTAGATGTAGGCAATTGAAGCCGAACCACGTTAAATATTTTGTTTCTTTGTGTTGTTTGAATTTTATCAATTTTGATATTATTTATTTCCGCATAATTCCCTTACAAGTAGTATCGTTAATTTTCTTACACTTTTCATTTTGATTTTAATTTGAAAAAATTACCACACCCCAAAGGTATGACCTAAGCAACATCGACGTCCCTGTTGATTTTTTAGTAACCCTCAGCTCCCATTTCGTACTCATGTTAGAAGAATCTATCAATTGATATAGAATTGTAGTAATGCTTCAACGTAGGGCTGGGCAAAAAAGCCCGACCCGTCGTGTTGACCTGAACCCGACCCGAAAATTCGGGTTTTTTTCGGGTCCATTTTTTAAGAAACCCGAATTCGGGTCAGCCATCTTTGACCCGTCGGGTTTCGGGTCACAATCGGGTTTATGTGCCAAACCCGAAAACCCGACCCGACCCGCTGAAAAATGCTTCCAAAAGTCTTTGCAATTGGCAAGATTCGAACCCATCCCTTTTGCAAGCCTCATCCCGCCTCTTACCACTGGGCTGGAAGCCTTTTTTAATCTTATTATGTAAAGTATTTTATTTATTACATAATATCCATATAAACTTTTGATAAAATTTGGGAGGATGTGATTCGAACCCACGCCATACCCTTTAAAATTCCCATTCCGTCTCTTACCGCTGGGCCACAGTTCACCTAAGGTATGCTTTGCACAATTTTTTATTTATTGTATAAAAAAACCCGGCCAAAACCCGACTTGATCCGACAAAGTCAACGGAGTTTGACTACCCGAAACTCGATGGATAACCCGACCCGACGGGTTTATTTTTGCCAAAACCCGAATTCGGGTTGAATTTTTTCAACCCGTCGGGTTTTGGGTCAACGTCGGGTTGGGCGAAACCCGACCCGACCCGTGCCCACCCCTACTTCAACGAATAAAGAAAAGCTCGGACGCTATGTCACGGAACATTCCATTCGGCTCATATCGAAAGCAGATCTGCTCAAGTATTTGCTCTCGAGCCTTTCTTAAAGGCTAAGTACCAAGGGGTTATGGATTATCCAAACGGTCCATGATGTTTCCCTAAGCGTTGGCTGATTTCTTGGCAGCTCATCCAGAATTGCAGTGATGCTTTGTTGGATAAAGCAAATTTTTTTGCTGAACCAGTAAGAAAGAAAAGGGTAAGATAAGCGATTGAAAAGAGAATAAGAAATTAAATATATCATCTATTGTTTTGTACTCAAATTAAAGTGAATAATAACATATTGGTATTTGAAAGATTATAGAGAATAATATATTTATCTTTAAATTTCAAATTAGGTTTATAGAATAATTGGGTGTTTCGAGCATTTATTTAAAATGTATATATACACATTTTTTCTAAAAATACATATTTATCAATGCATTTCAAATTAATATCAATTTAAAATCATTCAAAAAAACCACAAATCTTTACTTAATTTGAAAAAGTAAGACATAAAATTCAGAAACAAACATTAATTACTCATAAATTTAGTTGAAATGTCAACTTTGTGTATAAAACTTAAACAAGCTGATCCACAATCCACGGTGACTTGGTAGCTAGCATAAAACTGAAAACATGTGCGAGGATTCTTTATGACATAGGCCAACAAATTGATCAAGTAACGTAATTAAGCAACCACGATAGCAAATATTCTTGTCTTGCTGTTGCCGAATTGAAGAGGAAGAACACAAACTAAAATAAGATTCTCTTAGCTTAGCCATTAATTAAAAGTACATTTCAGTTCGATCGGATTGTCTTTGTTATTGGGTTGGTTGCATTCGGAGCCTTATCTGATAGAATGATTATTGCTACATACACTCATCATTTTTTTTTTTTTTTAAGATGAAACTCGTCAGTTTATGCAGTATCATTTACTGGGAATCTGGTTGGTCCTTCCACGTTGTACCTGAAGAAAAAATGCCGAACTGGCAAGGACCAATGATAGATGGGCAACCTCTAGAATCTGGACTTCTCGACACAATCTTCACCTGGTGTAGAAGAAGCCCATAAATAGATAAAGAATGATAAGTAGAGCAGCACAGGAAGGAAAATTGAATAATTTTTTTATTCTCTTGCTTAAATTGAGCGTAAGAATGTATAAACTGACATCAACATTTTAAAAATAAATCGGAAGAGAATCTCCAAATTATCAAGAGTTCTAAATAGAGAAGGAGTGGGTGAGAATATGATACTTGGTGGAATAAAGAGTCCCAATATTGTTCTGATTAACTTCTATGAGAAAAAGATTAAGTTTATAATTGTCATAATATTGTTTGGATTGATGATTTATTAAGTTTATAATTTGGTAAGAATATATAGAACCATAATTACAAAAACTTCTTTTTTTAAATTATAATATTGTCCAATAGTATCCGATAATGATAAATATTGAGTGTTGAGTATGGTATGAATTATGACATACAAATTTTTAAGACCATGGTACAAAAAAGACAAAATTTTAGTAACACGTGCCGCCAAAGGCTCTTTCCAACGAATGAAACATATGCTGGTTGGTCTAGTTGAGGCGCTTAAGCAAAGGCTCGAATCTTAAAATTTGAAGTTTGGAACTTAACTTAAGCTGGTCGCTTAGCGGTAGTTGTCGCCATAGTTTAACGAGTCAAGATTTACACATTTAAACAACCACGTGGATTTGGATTTTGCTTGATTTAATTACCTTATTTTTGATAATGCTCTTGATAACGTTGGTCATGGTTAAGAAAGTCATTTACTGACAAGGACACAGGCCCACAAGTCAAACGTTTCACGTTTATCTGTTCAGTTTTGAAAGCTACAAGTCATAATTACCCTGAAACCCCAAGTAAAATGTCATTAAAACCCAGAAGGAAGAAAAAGAAATAAAGAATAACAAACTGTTTTATTCCACTATAATCAGATGTACACCAGCCCCATCTCTACAATCATCCAGTTCCCATCAGATGGTACACGTGTAGCTCTACCCCACCTCCAAAAATAAGTCAAACCCAATAATATAGAATATAATCACCATCAACAATCAATCAGAGATCGAAGAGAACAAATGAATCCAAGTACAAAATGAACAAAATAAAAATAAACACTATTCGTAGTACTCAACAAACAAAGAAGAATAGCAGATCTCACGACCTAAAGCCGAAATTAATTATAAATCCATTCTAAGCCATGACGACGGCGAAGACGGTTCCAGCCGCAGCCGTACCGAAGATGACAGCTCTGTGGACCCACCCCTCAACGAAGGTACCACTTGGAGGCGAGTCAGCAGTAGTGCCAGGCCCACCAGCGGGTGGTTCACTTCCTGAGGGTGGTGGTGCTGGAGGAGAGGAGACGGAGTTTGGAGTGGGAGCAGGAGAGGAAGAGGATGATGGTGATGGAGTTGGAGCAGTGGATGGAGATGGAGATGGTGAAGTAGTTGATGGAGCAGGGGAAGGTGACGGGGTTGGAGAGGGTGTCGGAGTTGGGGTTGCGGTGGGGGTCGGTGTTGGTGCTGCTGGAGTAACTGGGGTTGGCGTCGGTGCAGGTGATTGAGCCATGCACGAGGTGGCCAACAGACCTAGAACCAACAAAACCTGAAACATTGAAGAATTCATCTCAAGTACTCTAAAGTCGTCGCAGGTGGATGAGCAATTAGAGGGGTGGGGAGAGACGTTTGAGAGTGAGGATGCTGAGCAAAAGCAGAGGAGTATATAAAAAGGAGGAGAAAGTGGGACAGAAACGTTGGCTTTATAATTGAATAATGGAAGAGATTCCTCCAATCGTTTAAACTTTGTATTATTTATGTTGTGAGCATATGGCCATGGGAGCTTTCTTTATATTTATATATAGGGGAAGAATACATGCAGGCACATACCCTAATGAGTTGAGAGCTAACCGAACCAACCAAGCAACAGAGACGGTGTAAATCATTGCTTAGTCTTGATTGGAGTTTTACTTTCCATCTTTCTTCGAAGTTTCTTCAAGGATCAGATACATAACCAGCACGTAACCCCGGCAAATCACAACTTCACACCTGTTCAGACTAAGGATATTTTGGTAAATTAATCTAGACACATTTGCCAAGGATTTCTGTTTTAATCACGAAGATGCCATCGGGTTGGGCAGGTGTCGGTGGCTGACGTTCAGTAAGACGTCTCTTTCTGTTCTCACTATTTTGAGAAATAAAAAATTTGGTCACCTTCCCTTCACAGTCTGTCCCCCGCGTTAACCTTTTCAACAACTCCCTGCGTGGTCGGTTGATTTTACTTTAATGCCCTTTTTTAGACGTTGTCATATGTGAATAGTGAGACCGTAAGTGATCAGGGACCAAGTCAAACGTAAACTTCAGCACACGTGTCCCACAACTGTAGCTCTGATGGGAGCTCTTTGTTCGCATCCAAGAGGAACTTGGCTTTCTTTATTGTAAGAAATTAGAATAATTTTTTTAAAGATTGTAATTAGCTGTTTATAGCCGTTTTGTAGAATATAATTGTGGAGAGAGAGGGAGAGAGAGTCAAATAAAATAATAATTAAAAAAATAAATAAATAATTGGAGGCAAATGGAGAACAACTAACATGTCCCAATTTCTGTGCCAAATTGCGCATGTCTTGTTGTCGTGGGCTCAACATGGTGGAAGAATCGGAGGCGTTACACATAGGTGCTTGTGGGAATCTGTTCATTTGTTTTTTCTAAATGACAGGTGTCGAGCAGTGAAAGGGTCTTTCTTGTGTGGTTGCACGGTTTGTTTATGCACCTGATACACACATTTTAGGCTTAGGTTACCCGAATTGGAGAAAAAGTTAAATTTAGGTTTAGAAAAAGTCAATCTTTATCTAAGTTAGGTCATCGTGAACAGTAGCTAGCAAAAGCTGGCAATTATTAGAATATGGCCTAAATAATTTTGAGAAAATGTGCTTCTCATATGCACCGTAATCGTTTTACATTCCTCCAAAACTTTTTTTCTGGGTTTAATATATGGAAATTCTACATCTCTACCGTATAACATCATCATAATTATCATACTATTTATTATTATTATTATTTAGATAAATATTATATATTAATACAAGAAATTCATCATCAAATTAAATAAAAAGTTGTATAATGAGGAGCCAACAACCATTGATTTGTTACTAATAAAGTAATATGCCACATTTGGTCCACTATCTTGCAACAATACCATCAGTATCAATAGTGTCTGCTTTCATTATCAAACCAGAGAAGATATGTTATTTAAATTAATTTATAATTATTGATTTATATTAATAATTGATTTTTAGAAATAAAAGTGGATTATGACATAATAAAGTGATTTGTTTTACTTAGTCATCTAGTAGCATTAGTTGAAGAAATTTTGTGATTGATTTTTGATCTTCTAACCACTCTTTGCACTATTGATTATTGACTATTGACTATCTCAACACTCACCCAAACTCTTTAGAATTTAGATCCCTTACAATGTATCTATCACAATTGATTTCATTAATTACTTAACTTGACCAACTCCAATTCCTTGTGAACCCTGCATTTGAATTGTTTAAATTTCTACCTGTTCGATTACTTCTTAAACGATCACCTGATCAAACTTGGGTTAATTAATATAGTGACCGAGTCAAATTATGTATTATAATTTGTTTTCTGTTATCCTCTGCCATTGGATGTGTAAGTATATCAGTAGTATCACAAGAACATCAGGGACTTGAACAGCTAAATACTGGAGGAATTCTACAATATAAACTGATCAATGTGCAACCTGGCTCTTGCTCAAGCTGGCAAAATGGTGAAGTACAATAGTGTGCTGTGCAGGGTCCTGAATGGTGGGAACCTAATAGCTCAATGCACAGAGTTCAAAATCAAGTTCTATATCAATAATTCAGTTACATGTAAATACATTAATTATATAATACAAGACACGTTGGCTAAGTAACAGAATTGTATGAAAGCAGTGCAGAGCTTCAAACAATCGTTTTAGATTTGTCTGAACAAGCATCCATTTCCCAGGAACAAAAGTGTTTTTCAGAAAACTATAGATAAGGTAAAGAAAAAGGAAAGCAAAAAGTTTGGTCCACCATGATGATGAGGTGAAGCTGAGCAGATATTGAGAATCAACTTATACACTATAGTTCTTGATTCCATTGATTTGCCACTGAAAGTTTCTCAATAATGCTCGTCAAAGCAGGCACACTCGCCCCACATCTCTGATCAGCAAAGCAAGATCTTCCCTTCTTCAGCTGCCTTGCAATGTTGCGGATCCAATGGTACCTTTCCAAGGAATGGTAGCGCCATCTCCATGCGCATTTTTTCTGCACCACCACCACTGAAATCAAATACTTCACTGCAAGCAATTAAATCTAGCATTTATGGTGCTTTTTCTCTCATATACTTAATTACTTTCTCGATGACATCTATCTGCTCAACAGTCAATGTTCCTTGAATGAATCTAAAATCTGTAAATGGCTGGCACAAGCCACTCATGTTCTCGACGACTCCAAGAACTGGGACTCCTACTTTCTTGCAAAAATTAACTTCTTTCCGCAAATCAATCGATGAAACTTGTTGTGGAGTAGTAACAATGTTCGCGCCATCAATTCCTGTAGTCTGGAGGAATTGGACAATAGAGATGTGTTCATCTGAGGTCGCCGGTGTGCATCAACAACCAGAAAATCAATCTCTCCCCAATACGCAACCTTTATGAATTGCTAGATGAGCCCATTCTTGCGAGGTCCCCTCCATATGACAGTGTCATCAGGGTTCGGGAGCATGAATCTAATGGACATAACCCCAAGGTTGGATTCGACATAAACAGAAGACCATCTGAGGTTGCTTTGGTGAATGTCTTGACCTTCTAGGCTAAGCATCTTTGGACACTAGGGCCACAAATTTCAATGTCCAGGAGATCCACTTGTAAGTCTATAGATGCTAATGCAAATGAGAGCTGAGCAGAGAATGTGGCTTTCCAACTCCACCCTTCCCCGATAAAACCAGTATCTTATGCTTAACAGTAGCCATTCATTCAGCGATAGCAACCAAGTCTGCAGAAACCAATATATGAAATAGTAGATGAAGAAAGAGATCTCAAAACAGATAATATAGTCAAGGCATAACAAGAATTAAGATTACAGAATAAATTTCACTCAGTGACAGCAAAATCTCATCAGATTAAATTTATGGATATTTCTTCTCATACCTACAATTTCTAAGCGATGTCTACCAAAAGTGAAAGTATAGAATCCCTCCATGAAACATGTCAATCAAACAGGGCAATTCTCCAGTAGAGATTTAACTGCAATTCTCTTGCACAAGGTTTTGGAACAAGTTAAGCATATTATTTAAGATAAAACTGAAGTATATTTGAAGATAATCATTCTTACATCAAAAATCCTCAACTTTGGGGTTTGTGATGTGTATTTAACAAAAATAGTAAATACCTAATTATTGCTTTCAACAATTCAGTATGGCCTCAGATGGTAGCCCAATTAAGCCAAAAAGGTGAAATTGAAAACCTACAGTCAATGTTGTTTGAAGCTGAATTGTCTTTACCTTGTTCCCCATTTTTTCTAATATATCAACAACCAATTAGAAATGAAATCTAAACATGATTGTTACATGATTAAATGAATCACAAGCAAAAAAATCAGAATAACACTTTCTTCAAACCGACAACCTGCCCCCCCAGGATGCAAGCAAACCTACAGAAAAGCTTGTACATGTTTCAAAGCCAAATCACCTTTGTTAACACCCTAATCATTAAAGAAAAAATTATTGATGAAAAAACTCAACCATCCAATAGCGTAATACTTTGAGTGTAAAACTGTAGAGATTGGTCAACTTAACAAGTGAGGAAAGCTTTTCTACCAGACTAGATGAGGTAATCAAAACAAAATCTTCGAAAATCATATTCACTTTGAATTATCAAAACTCTCTGTGTCTACCCTAACCCCATAAAAACAAGCTTTTATATGTATGTTATTTACTTGAGTTTAAAGCTTCCTATTATAGTAAATAAGGACATGCAACACCGTTCAAATAGTCTTATAATGATTCTGGATTACCCAATCAAAGTCGCAATCACAATCGTCCAATATATTCAGCAATTTAGATATTCTAAGTTCTAAGTTCTAACTGGAAAATGTTTAGAAAAGAGTGGGGGGGGGGGCGGCCGCGCGGGGTGTGGTGTGGGTTTGGGAGGAGGGGAAAGAAGCAACAACTATATACCGGTTAACATCTAAATCATATACNCCCCCCCCCCCCCCCCCCCCGCGCGGGGTGTGGTGTGGGTTTGGGAGGAGGGGAAAGAAGCAACAACTATATACCGGTTAACATCTAAATCATATACCTCTTTAAGATCAGCTTCCTCAAAATGCACAGATACATACCAAAGCAATTTGGAATTGAAAAGTTTATACTAAAACTCTCTGTACCATCTCGTTACATAATATTTCCAATCTTCAGCACAACCACATCTATGAGTATTTGTAGTTAATAATGCTATGCACAAAAACAGAATTTCCAATCTTCTCGATGACATCTATCTGCTCACCGGTCACTGTTCCTTGAATGAATCTAAAACCTGTTAATGGCTGGCACAAGCCACTCATGTTCTCAATGACTCCAAGAAATGGGACTCCTACTTTCTCAAAAATTAACCACTTTCCGCATATCAATCAATGAAACTTGTTGTGGAGTAGTAACAATAATCGCGCCATCTATTCCTGTAGTCTGGAGGAATTGGACAATATCCCTCGGTGAATATTCACCTTTTCTTGAGTTTTCTAAGACGGTTGTGAATATTCTTGCTCAATGTAGTTATGGAAGAACCTGAGTACACCAATCATAATCACTAAGAGATTTCTTTTATAATTGAAAGAGAAAAAAAAAAAAAAAACTCTGAGACACTCCTCAAGCTTGTCAAGTTTTTAAGCTCATCAGTGNGTTATGGAAGAACCTGAGTACACCAATCATAATCACTAAGAGATTTCTTTTATAATTGAAAGAGAAAAAAAAAAAAAAACTCTGAGACACTCCTCAAGCTTGTCAAGTTTTTAAGCTCATCAGTGATATGTAGACTTGAGACTTGTAGTTGGACACTACTTTATCCTCCCAAAGGCCATTCATAGTGTAAAAATCTTTTTCCTAAGAAACGTTTATTAAACACCAATACCATGTTTATCAAGATCATATTCAAGTAAAAGTAAAAAATGAACAGTCCTGAGTTTGTCATATATCTAAGCAAAAAGTCTTTTGCATGCGAAGAACATAAAAGGGGAATGGAGAGTTTCTCTCTGCGATGTCATACAAGTTCAAATTATACTCACCAACAAAACCTGCCAGATTGGATTCAATACAATTTCCAAAGAACTATTTGGTGTTAATCCAACCCACACATGATTGCCCTAAAAGTCATTAAGCAAATTTTTAGAACTTCGATTGAAAGCTATAGAACTGCAAAATGCATTTGTACTAATTCCAGAGCAATAAATTTCTTAATGAGAACAGTGGACTTATGTTCATTCGTTCCAAACTGTCCATACACCAAATAGTTCAAGGCCTGGCATGAGCACCAACCATGAAAATCAAGACTTTCTAGAACGAGCAGCAATTTTCAAAGTTGATTGAAAACCTATAGAGGCGATGACTACTTCTTTACAATTCATCATTCTTACATTCCCTAAAGAAGGGAAACAAGCATTACTTATCTACCATAGAAGACAACATTGAAGTATAATGCCAATTTAACTGACACCAAGATGGGAATAATCTCAAAAGCATAAATGACACATGTAAGGCTTCCTAAAGATCCTTGAACCTGGTGGCTTAAATAAACCATAAAAATAACATCATTAAGCCACCTTCGTTTCAACTTCTACAAGATGATTTGAAATCATGAGTATTTAATCACATTAATAAGCACATATCTAGTGATGGATTGTATAGCTTAGTCGTGGACTTGTATTGAATCTCATCAATAGTCACAATCACAAAGTTATAAATCCCACAGCAGTTCCCAGCATTTTGAACTTGTGGAGCTTAATCATGGAATTGCATGAATCTAAAATTAAATTTATGACAAATTCCTAAGACTAAATGATCATCTTTTTTTTTTTTTTTGGTTTCTTAAAGAAATTTATTCATAAAAAACTAGATAGCTCATTAAATGAAAGCAATATGAAAAAGCTTCTTGTTTCCCATCGCAAAGGCTCAAATAGCAAAGAATGATCCAAAAAAAAAAAAAAAAAGGAACCAGCATTTATTATGCTTATGGGGTGTTCAAAGCATACCAAGAATCAAAAGGAATCTTGCACATACTCAAAACATTCAACTAAAAACTTTAAACACCTATACAACAAAAAGTATGACCTTTCCAATTCATGTATATAAACACATGCACGCAAGCTCACATACCATGATTGACTGATTTCAGTTTTACAAAACAAAAAATTGTGCTTCTAAATTAAGTATGAAAAAAACAAGAATTAACATTTTAACAAGACATAGTCCCAACTCTTAAACTTAAACACAATGACATTCACAGCTCAATATCTTTACTAAACCAAGCCCCAAATTCCACTTCCATTCCTCTACAATTTTCTAAAAAATGATCCAAATTCCAACTAATAGTCATACAGGGATAATCCTAATGTGAACATGAATACATAATGATCGTCTATTAAAGTTAACCAATTCTAATAGCTAAAAAGTTTCTTAGTAAGATTCTAGCACAAAAGGAATATGAACATATAATGATTTGATATGATTCTAACATAACTAAGAACCAAAGCAATCCATTCACAGAATAACAATTGTTTGCAGAGAGACAGAAGCATGCGATTCTCAATTCTCAGAATAATAACCGTAACAGATAATGGTTTCTTCTCAATATTCAATTTGGAAATCAAGAACCCAGATGACAAATTACCTTGTTAAGGAATTTGCCTTGTTGAAATCGTGCTTTTTCTTTTCTTTGAAGATTTTGAATTCGGGTTTAATCAGGGCTTTTGAATCAAGAATGAACTGACCTGGTTGTGAAACCTTGTGGGTCGGATTTTTGCGGAGCCCGCATAAATTTGAACTCCCCACGTAAAGCAAGCCCAATTTTTTTTTTTTTAGTTATTCTTTTCTTTATGGGTAAATTTTAAATAAAATAATTAATTTGAAAATAGTGAAATTGAGATTAAAAAAAAATTACATATTTGTCTGATCCCTCCTCTCTCTTTCTACATATATATAAAAGAAGAATATCAAAATGTTTATAAAAAAATTTAAAAATAAAAGAAGGATATCTCAAAAATATATATATAAAGGGTTATAAAAGCAGAAAAATCAACTTCTACTTGAATAAATATCATTTTATAAACACATAATGCCATGAATAGAAAAAGTTAATGTTTAAATTAGATAAATTATGTGGAGTTGCCAATTTTTCATCAGGGTCGGTTCTCCTGTGGTTGGTGAAACCATAATGGAAAGTCAAACCAAGAACAAGCCCAGAATTCTGTGTCTCCATGGATTCAGAACAAGCGCTGAAATCCTGAAGAAACTGATTGGAAGAAGATGGCCTGAAAACCTACTCCAAAAGCTGGACCTTCACTTCATCGATGCTCCCTTTCCTGCACAAGGCAAGTCTGATGTTGAAGGCATCTTTGACCCTCCTTACTATGAATGGTATCAGAGCAGTCAGGTTAGAACAATAGATAGATCTTGGTTTCAGAGAAAATTAACATGATTTTCATAGGTAACATCGACTACTTCATTACAAATTCCAGGATTTTACTGAGTACAGAAACTTTGAAGAGTCTATGGCATATATAGAAGATTACATGGTAATGCATGGTCCCTTTGATGGCTTACTAGGTTTCTCTCAGGTTGGTTGCTCAGAACTCTAATATATTTTTTTTTTTTTGTTGAATTTCTTGTTAGTTGGAATGATTATAATTTATACCCAGTTTCTTACTTGCCTTTATAAATTGATTGATGAAATATAGGGAGCATTCATATCAGCTGCTTTGCCTGGAATGCAAGCACAGGTAATTGAATCTCTCAAGTTCTTTTATTTTGTTTGAGCTGCTTGCATTTTGAAAATACTTTCTTTATTTTGGAATCAGATTAATTCTCAGAAGAAGCTGTAAAAGTACTTTTAAATGACCATTATATAGTGGGCAGAGCCCTCATTGTGTGGAGGAGAATCAGATGTCAATATTCACTAATTCATTTGTGCATAAATTGTGAACTGAACTGTAGGGTGCGGCTCTTGCAAAAGTAGAAAAGATAAAGTTTGTGATGATAATAGCAGGGGCCAAATTCGCAGGATTGAAGCTTGGGCAGCCCAAGCTTGCTGCTAATGCATTTTCATCTCCTATCCAGTGCCCATCTCTCCACTTCATAGGTAACTATGCACATTTAATTAAAAATGTTTTGGAAGCAAGAATATAAAATACATTGGTAGAGCTTCATTGAATAGTTCTTGTATAATTTTTGGGTTATCATATTTAAATGATTGAGATTGAATCTCCCATCTTACATACATGATATTTAAGATGATTAATTGTGATATTGTATTTTAAAATAGTATGTGCATTTATATGAAAAGTGGTATTGCAGTTCCTTTTCTCTCATCAATCAAAGAGTTCAGAAATATTATGAGTCCAAATGCCTAGATGCTTACTTTTTTCTAATCATTACACACATTATCAAACCCTTTTTTTGTTTTGTTAATGCATAAATACAAATAAGATTGATTCCCTCCTAGGTTTGCGTGAACTCTTATCATCAGTTCTCAACCATTAGAGATTTATAAAAGCTAATCTCTTGAGATAGATGCATATAAATAAAATAAGAGAAGAATATTTGTTATTTATGTTGTGGATGTTCATAATTTCTCAATAATTACTTGGGTGGAAAATCAATGAAGCCAGAGAAATCATTTTCATCTGAAGATGATGATATCATTTGGTGCAGGTGAGGCAGATTTTCTGAAGGAGGGAGGAATTGCTCTTCTGGAATCATTTGTGAACCCTGTTGTGATTCATCACCCCATGGGGCACACTATTCCAAGACTTGGTCAGTACTTCAAATAATTAAAAAAAAAAAACCAATATAAATTAGTAATTATTCATTATAATACATAACATATGATATGTTTTTGTTATGAACGGCCTCAAGTGATATTGTCTGCTTTGGTGCCTACTAGGCCAACCTCACGGCTTTGTTTCTGGGCTTCTGGCCCAAAACGCGTCACTTGAGTAAAGGGTTATTGGCCCCTGCTTATATACAAGCTCAGTGGACAGTGTGGGAGCGATGTGAGATTCAGAAATCACAACACACCCCCCATCGCGATCATACTGATAATGTGTTGTGAAAATTTTGGCCTATTAACAAATTAACCAACTAGGGATGTAGATACAAAATATTAAACTATAGGGACATTATGTTGAGGGATTATAACGATATATTGCAGTTAGGGGTGTAACTGATAAAAACTAAATTAAAGGACTATAAAGAAATTGAACAAGAAAAGAGAGAGAAGGAAGAGAGAACCTTTCTCTTGATTGATTTTGGGATGATGATTACAAGAGAGGAGGCTGCTATTTATAAGTAGCCTTCTTCACTATTCACTTACTGAAGTTACATAATTACCCATACTATTTACATTATTGTTTGTGCAATCGTCCTCAATATATGCATCATCGCTTGCACAATATTTATAATAATTAAGGGTGAGATCCACTATAATTAATATTTTATAACAGTGGTATCCAGAATAATTAATAATTTCATAACACTCCCCCTTGGATAAGGGTAGTTTCTCCGGTCATCGGACTTCTGGTTATTCACAGACGTGGCCGAATTTAGGTGGAAGAGGTGGTTCGGTGGTGCTTTGACGGTTGATTGTGGTGATCGGGTTGTGTGACTTAGGTATTTCGAAGTTGGTGTTTTGGTGTTAGGAGAGATTTTGTGTTTTAGGGATTTCGAGGCTGGAGTGTTGGTGTTGGGTGAAGTTTTGTGATTTAGGAAGTGGGTCGGGTCGGTTAAGATGAGTACGTGGGCTATTAGTTTGAAACCTACCCCAATTATTTTCCTTCTGAAACTGGTTCAATCCTATCCTAGCCTCTTCAATTTTTCAGTTTCTGTCCTCCACCCGTTGGGCCAAAGTAGTAGCTAAGTCCAGCGAGTTAGGTTGTAGAAGGATGTCAGGTTGAGCTAGCTTGATTTCTGCAGTGATTTCTGGGTATAAGCCATTCAAAAACGCTGCCATCAATACTTCTTCTCTTTTGTTTTTCATTGCAGCCACAACTTCTTCGAGACGCCGTCGATAATCTCCTACAGACCCATGTTGTCGCATCACCATTAACAATTCTAAGGGGCTAACATCTTGCGATCCTCCAAAACGCTGTAGCAAGGCAACTTTGAAAACTGCCCAAGACCTCCCAGGGTGCCTGGTTTCCAATTATTGATACCAATGCAATGCATCTCCTTCCATGCACAGCGCTGTCGCTTATACTTTTGTTTCGTCATGAATTTGGTTCATCGTAAAGGATCGCTCCACTCGGAAAAGCTAATTTTATGGGTCCTCTCCAGTGAAGGTTGGTAACTCAAGCCTTCTACCCTCCATCTCCCTCCGATGCAAAATCTCCTGATCCCCAGTAAGCACCAAAGCGGACGATATCACTTGAAGCTGTTTATAACACGTTATCAGCACGATCGCGATGGGGGATGTGTTGTGATTTCTGAATCCCACATGGCTTTCGCTGGTCTACTGAGCTTGTATATAAGTAGGGGCCAGTAGTCATTTACTTAAGTGACGCGTTTTGGGTCAGAAGCCTAGAAACAAAGCTGTAAGGTTGGCCCACTAGACACCAAAGCGGACAATATCACTTGAGGTTGTTTATAACACGTTATCAGCACGAATAATTTATATTATATTTGTTATGTTGACTAACCAACTAGTTTTATAAGTATGCTCTGTGGTTGCTACATTTGTTGGATCTTCCACATCAGAAAATAAAATTAGTTTATTACTTGTTCTTGTTGTTGCTTTGTTTTGTAGGAAAAATATTGTTGAAAGACAGATGACATTTGGGAAGAAAAGTTGACGTATTATTTTATACATATTGAGAAAAGTTCTGTCACAAAGATGATAAGAGTCTAAGAAAAGTGGGTTTATAAGAGACCGTTGTGACCCCAACAATTTTCTGGGAACTTCCTTAGTGTATGTAATTATACTGACACTTACTGCTAGTCAATACTACTATTCACAAAATGACAAACTTAGCATATCTCCAGTTTGTTGTATTTGATGGAAAAGAAGATAGATATGGAGCATGGGCCAAAAGTCTTTATTATTTGTCTCTGTATCCTTAAATTACTAATTATATTTATTATCTTATTATTGCATAAACTAAAATTTGTTGATTCCATTGGTCAATGTAAAAGACAAAGATTTACTCGTTTGACCACCTGGTAGAGTGGCAGATTATTTTCTTGTAAAGAAAATTCGAGTCTTACATGCTCTTGAAATTGATATAAACTCTCCAACCTTTTATTACCCTGTTGAGGTAATGTACTAATTGTCTTAGTAGGGACAACACTTAGTCCTAGTAGAGGCTCAAAAGTATTCTTGTCCTGTTGAGACGGAAAAAGGTTAAACGAGCTAAATCCTTTTATTACCTTGTTGAGGTAACGTGCTTTGTTGTCCTAGTACAAACAATACCTAACCTTAGTAGAGGCTTAAAAAACATTCTTGTCTTGTTGAGACAGAAAAAGGTTAAAGCTCTTGGAGAGGATAATATCATTTATGAGATGTAAGGACGAGAGACAATCTGTTGTCAAAGACATGAGTGACCTCATTGGAAAAGATACAATTTTGGTTGAGTTGATTTTTATGAAAATATGAAAAGACAAACAGATAAACTGATATGACCTACAAATTGATATAAGTTCACAAGTTAAAACCTTTTGTGCCGTGATGAGGTAACGTGCTTTATTGTCCTAATAGAGACAATACCTAGCCCTTGTAGAGGTTTAAGAAGTACGCTTGTCMTATTTAGACAGAAAAAGGTCAAAACTTTGTGAAGGATAATATCATCAATGAGATGTGGGGTCGAGATATAATCTATTGTCTATAAACATATATTTATTGAGTTTGTGATAAACTAATAAATATGTACAATAAATATGATTACACTAACGCTGTCAGTTTTGTGAAACTGGACACATATTTATTGAAATTGTAATTGCATACTAATGTTATACATCAGATTCTGATTTTTACAGGAATATCTCTAGTAAATCGAGAGCTGTATATTCTCATAATTATCAGGGGGGACACTTATTAGAGAAGTATATATTTTAGATTCTGAAAATCTTTCATAGATCAAGGGCTGCATATTATTGCTATTATCATAGAGAGTATCTATCAGAGAAACATTATCAAGAAAAATAAGAATTTATGGACATATGTACACTGCACTCTTTTTCCCTTCGATCAGGTTTTGTCTTACTGGGTTTTCCTGACAAGGTTTTTAATGAGGCAGTATGAAATACGTCCAACACCATTCATTGTATTTCTTGCTTTGGTTTTTTATCCCATTGTGTTTTTCCTAAACAACGTAAATATAATTAAGTGGTGGTCTCCAAGGGGGAGTGTTATGAAATTATTAATTATTATAGATTCCATTATTATAAAATATTAATTATAGTGGATCCCATCAATTAATTATAGTGGATCCTATCCCTTAATTATTATAAGTATTGTGCAAGCAATGATGCAAATGTTGAGAACGATTGCACAAGCAATAATGTAAATAGTAGGGGCAATTATGTAACTTTACTAAGTGAATAGTGAAGGAGGCTGCCTATAAATAGCAGTCTCCTCCCTTGTAATCATCATCCCAAAATCAATAGAGAGAAAGCTTCTCTCTTCATTCTCTCTCTCTCTTCTTGTTCAATTTTTTATAGTCCTTTAATTTTAGTTCTTATCAGTTACACCCCTAGTTAAAATTTATCGTTATAATCCCTCACATAATGTTCCTAAACTTTGATATTTTATATCTACACCCCTAGTTGGTTAATTTATTAATAGGCCAAAGTTTTCACAACAGTTTTAACATTAATTCAAGGATAATTGTTATAGATCTCTTTTTCAAATTTATCAAAATCTCATAGGGTAGCCAACAATTTTGAAAATTTCACAAGCTTTGCAAGCCAAAAAAGAAAAGAAGATCTATGAAATTTATCCCTAGTTAAATGATAAAAAGCAACTTGATATGAAATTTTTTTCTTGGGTGTTTATAAAAATAATCAAAATTAGTGAATTTTACTAAAAAATGACTAATTTTCAAAAATTTAAACATCATGGTCTATTGAGTGTTCAAATGCATCTGTCGGATATTATTGTTGGATTTAAATTTTTCAAGTGCGGATCAAAACTCAAACATTATCCTCCTATTCAGTCCATTATTACAATTTTTTTTAAATTTTTATTAATGACTTTTAGATTGGAATTACATGATCTAAAATTCGACATTTGTTTTTCTTTTTACTATGTGCAGATGAGAAAGGCTCAGAGACAATGGTGAGGTTCATAGAGACGATTCAAATGAGGCCGTGATGATGCCTTTCACATGACAAATAGATATAATGAGATTTGAAGCCTGCTTTATTGTCCACCTTTCATCAACATATAATAATAACAATAGATTTGAATACCCACCCTTCCTTTTTCACCATTCATTCCATCAACTGTTTTCTTCAATCAATTCTATAATTAATATTACCTTTTCTAGATGTTATTGATTACCTTTTATAGATCTATTGCCATAATGTTTTGATTAAGATTTATTTATTTATTTTTAATTTCTCTGTATTTACCATCAATCACAAGTTTGATAGATTATCAAATTAAAGTAAATAATAAAGAATATTAAATAAGGTAAATATTTTCTATTCCAATAATTTCCTTTATATATATATTTATATTTTCTAAAGTCTGGCATAAACAATATTGAGAATGAAAATTCTTAACAAATTATTGTGAATCTTAGAGTCAACACCCAAGAGCTCGGAAAAATAAAACAATATTTTAGAAAATTAAAAAAAATCTAATAATACTGAAAAAATATATTTTTTTAATTATTTTCTTGTCTAATAATTAGAAATTTTTGTTTACACTCTTACAAAACTTAGTCAAAATATAAAGAACCTTATAAAAAAAATTAGTTAAAATATGACAAACCACAGTTTTAGTTCCTAACTTTGAAGGATTTGAAATGTCAATTTTTTTTTTCTTGATAATTATTCAAAAATCCAGTTTTACATGTACCAAAAAATTATATCTTATTTATCATAAACCTCACCAGTCAAAATCGTCAATGCAGTTCTACTTGGCGCTAAAAAAAGGTCATCATTTTGAACGGCCCACGATCGTCCTTTCCGTTAAGCCAATTTTCTAATCTCTCAAGCTCAATCCTTGCCTTCCATCCCCCCCAAAAGAAAAAGGAAAAAAAAATCCTCAATTACCACACGAATTTCCTTCAAAATCAAGAAGCTCCGAACTTCCAGAAGCAATGGATCAAAATCCTCCACCATCCCCCTCGAAGGCGGCCGACGCAGACCACGCTATCAACAAGGCGGAACCCCCGCCCCATGGCCCAAACGCGAAACCCGATTCGACTCCGAAGACCGTGGAGAGTGATGCACCGAATGGGGCTGAGGGGAATAACTGGACGAGCTTTGTGATGGGATCAGAGTCTGTGACAGCTGATTCGCAGGCTCAGAGTAAGATCCAAACGGAGCCGTCCGCGAATTTGACGGAAGCTTCACCGACTTTAGCGGCTCAGAGGAAATCTGTCCACTGGAGCCCCGAATTGGTGTCCGAATCGCCTGCCACGACTAATCGTGGTTACGATAGTACCATGTCTGGGAATGACGGGTCCAATCCTTACGTTGCTCACTCTCCTGCACAAATGCAGCCTTCGTTTTCGATCAAAGGTATGTACCGTATTTATGTACGTATTTTATATGTTTTTGTGGTCGTAGGAGGCGTGTGTATTTATACATATGGTTATTTGGTGATTTGGATCAGATACGATGGTGAGTGTGAAGGACGTGCTCGGCCGCTGGGGGAAGAAAGTTGGAGAAGCCACGAAGAAGGCTGAGGATCTGGCTGGCAACACTTGGCAGCACTGTAAGTTTTTTTTTTTAATGAATTTTAGTTACTCAGTTGTTCTGCTGTTGAAATGTGAATGGATTTCATTGTGGGTTTTGGTGTAATTGGAAATGCTTTTCGATTGAATTGGATGGTAAGGTTGAGCTAAGACGAAACTTTAATCAAAGTTTTATGCACACATAACTAAGTGAATAAGAAATGAGGATTGAAATGATTTTAACTTCTGGAAACTTTAGTTTGAATCCGGTAATGGTTTGGTAGCGAGGATTCAATGACAAAAGAAGAGTTAAGTGGGGCATTTTGTGGAGAGTAATACCACACATCTCAAATAGTATCATAAGTTTCAATCCCAAGTGTTATGTCAACTTATGTGACATTGATAATATCAATTAACAGATCAACTGATCATTTATGTGTTAGCATCACCATAAGGAGACAAATCACTTGGAATGGAAAATTGGGATATTATTTGGAATATGTTGCATTATTCCTATGGAGTATGGTTATATTTGAATTATCTGAGGGAGAGATTCTAGGGGAAACATAGAAATTAGATTTGGCTTGCTTTGGTTGCTTGGACTATTAAGGGTCTTAATATGGAATAGTGATCAACGTACCCATTACCGGGAAACAGTGGATTTTCATTAACGTTGATTGTTGGGGATTTAAAGGAACTTAAAGTGCTTTAAGGAGCATTGGAGATGGGTTAAAATATAATATAGTGAAACAGTGATAGAATTAGCATAAAGTCAGGGTAATGGATCCTGGTGAGAACAAAATTTGGAACTTTGAGTAGTGGGAGATCTTTTTATTTGTTGTAATGAAATTATTGTTGCTCATACTAATTTTAGCCTTGAAGTTGTTATCTCTCTTGCTCTGTAATCTCCAGATACATGAATATGTTTCCTGTGAACTAACTCCCCTTGAGGTAATGATACAATTTTCAAAGCAAAATAGCATAATTTAGAATCAACAAATGATTAGTGTTTTTTATATTGCCAATAAGATGTGTGCAGGATCTCATTTTGCAGTTATATTGTAGTATGTGTGGTCCTTCTTTTATATTCATGACCCATCTTCTTCATTGTCTTTCTAGTTTTGTTATTTCGCGGATCAAAATTATGTATCCTTTCGAGTGCAAGTGTGAGAGTTGGTTACACATGACAAACTGTCTTGATCTATTTTCCCCCCTTTCCTCAATTTATGTGCCATATATGTAAAAGCAAAATGAAATTTTCGTTTCGGTTTAACTAATTGACTATGGAAATCTGATTTTTCAGTTGACTCATATGGGAGTTTGGATAACTTTAGTTATATCTGACTCTAAAGCTAGAAAGTGAAAAAGCACACAACCGTCTCTAAAAGGCAACCAGACAGTAGGGGAAAAAATCAACTTCCAGTGGGCTAATATACCTGAAATTAAATTTAGAAGACAAGAAAATAGATAATGAAAACTTAATTAAATCACAATATGAAATCTGTAGTAACAGCTCCTAAGTTGGTATCCAGTAATAATTTAATCACAAACCCCTGCAAATTGATGAAATTCAGCTGGGTTTAATCTGATGTTGCTGGTGGAATGTTGAAAAGCTGAACCTTGATGTTTAAAAATGATGTTCTAACAGTGATACAGGCCTTAAAATTAGCAAAGTAATACACACTATTGAACTTTTGATGTCACCAAACAGGAAAAAGATGATGGAAGGAAAGCAACTAGGAGGAGGAAGTGGTAGAGATGAGAACCCTGGGAACCAGGGAGGAGAAGCTGGAAGATAGGACAAAGAGTCAATTTGCTGTTAATTTTCTCAATCTGGTTAACAAATAAGCCTGAATATATTAAGGAGCTTAAAAGCCTACCCAATAATATCCTAGCTTATGGTTGGCCTACCTGTTCACTTTAAGATCCTCCATTTTTCTGGGTGGAAAATAAATACGCAAGTATGCTAATAGAAAGAAAATTAAACTACATGTTTTAAATAATAGTAGAAAAAATACTTATAATTAAGCTGCATCAATAAAGGAAAGGTAGGAAATCTTTGTGAACTCTCACTTTTCGTTTCTTCTATAACATTGACTTGTTTATCTAATTTTTTGCTTTAGCATTTCATCATTCTTAGTTTTTTCACATGCATGAAATTATTGAAGTGACCCTTCCCATCTTAAATTAGTGAAAACGGGACCAAGCTTTGCCGATGCTGCAATGGGAAGAATCGCTCAAGGAACAAAGGTGTTGGCAGAAGGTGGTTATGAGAAGATCTTTCGACAAACTTTTGAGACAGTTCCTGAGGAGCTACTTCAAAATTCATATGCTTGTTACTTATCCACATCAGCTGGTCCAGTCATGGGAATCTTATATGTATCTACAGCAAAGCTTGCATTCTGTAGTGACAACCCTCTTTCTTATAAATCTGGTAGTCAAACTGAATGGAGCTATTATAAGGTATTTTGCATATCCCTAAATACATTTATTTGAAAAAAAAAATTATAGTTTGAAAATCTTTTCTTTTTCTTCAGTCCATGAGATTTTGTTGGGCAATATTTAACCATTGTTGTTTTCTAAATTATGATCTTTTTTATATGCATGAATGTACCTAATATGGGAGCATATGCTTGAGATTTTCATTTGGCATGCTGTAAGACAATCAGAGAAAAACTTGTTCCCCATTGATAGCCAACTTGTAGGTGATTTTCCATCCCGGTGCGTTATAGAAATTACAATACTTTCTTGGGATGTTTTGGAGACAAATTTCTTAAAATATTTTTTATGATCAACTAGGGCAGTTTCTACTTCCTTTTCTTTTATATGGTGCTCTAAGTAGGTATCTAAGACTAAGCAAATGTCTTGCTGTGTTTCGCAGAAGTGGACTATATAGTGTTGGGTGCATGTGTAGATGGTAAAAGAGTGTGCCCAATTGTTTTTTATAGGTTAGCATTCATGAATCTAGAATTAGTGTAGGCCTAGCTCTTGTAAAAGATTGTGCTCTTGGTAACTAGAAAGTTATTGATATTTAAGGGTGTGTTTTTCATAGCAAGGCCATTTAGTGAATACAATATGTACACAAGAGTGAGGGTGATTTTGTTTTATGTGCTACTTTTTTATCAAATTTTAAACTTAATAGTACTAATTGCAAATGTTGGCGTGAAAACAAATAGAACCAATGTAACACTATAAAGAGAGAGAGCGGTAGAGAAATTTAAACAACGATTTTTATTGTGGTTTAGCCAATTCTTTGCCTACTTTCCTGTCTTGAAGAACCAAGTTAGAAGATTAAATTATATCAGTCTTGTAATCTTTAGACTTAGACTTCTACTTTCCTTACAAATAACTTCTTTTAGTGTCTATCAAACCACTACAAAAGGTGTACACCCACAACTCTTACAGGGTTTTTCAATCCTCAGACTTTACAAATATTAAGTTCACAATAAGTATAAAACTCTCTTGACAAGTAGATTAACAATTTATTTATTTTGGTGTCAATCAAATACTTATCGAGGTGTACATTCACTGACTCACATCTTTTGCAAGTTCTTACAAGCCTTTGACTTTACAAAGATTAAGCTGACAATAAGTGGAAGAACTCAATCAAAGAGTAGATTTGCAAAATAAATGCTCTAGGGTTGATTCAATTAAATAGCTAGCAATGTAGAGAGCTTAAAGACAAGTTTATAATAATGAAATGATTAGAGGAATGTTGAAGGAAAACACATTCGCCATGTGCAGTCTTCCTACTTTGGATTTTCTTGTTACAGGCACTTAATTATTATTAATTTGGTCATGTGCTAATCTTTTAGCTCAAATTGTTGTTTATATTGCTTTTTTTATTTTATTTTTTTTTAATGATGGAGACAGTTGTCATTTGTTCTTTTTTTCTTTGTCAATGATTTATCAATGACAGTTATTGACACGATTATCTGTTTAAAATAGGTAGTTATCCCGTTACATCAGCTTAAAGCCATTAATCCTTCATCAAGCAGGAACAATCGTGCTGAAAAATATATCCAGGTTATCTCTGTTGATAATCACGAGTTTTGGTTCATGGGCTTCTTGAACTACAATGGTGCTGTGGAATACCTACAGGGAACTTTGCAGGCCCGTAACTTAGAGTCTGTTTGATACTTGATTTGGCTCAAGCTTTCACTCTACTGTATGTTATTCTTCATGCAAGTATCAACTTTCCATTAGCGTTGCTGAAAGAGCATGTGGCTCCCCTCTGGAAACTAAACTAGGTAAATGTAGAGATAATGTCTGGGATATTTCTGAAAGGAACAGTTAGAAGATTATATAGTATTTTCTTATATTTTTTTCAGTCCATATGGTTGTAATTTTTTTTGCATGCTACAAATTATCAGGAAGCTTTATATTGTATTGAATCTTTTATAAAACTAGTTAAATTTTACATTTCTTTCCTTATTTCCACTCTTTCAAGGTTTCTTCCGTTTTTTGTTAATGGTTTTTGATTTAGTTTAACGACTAACATTTGTGGAATTAGAAATACTTTAAGCCCATATTGATACTTGAATTATCAGCTTTGAGTCCTTTAATAGGTTTCTGATACTTTTAAATCTTGCAGTAACATTTTCAAATGCCTCAAGCCTGTCACTGGTCTTTAGTATTTGAGTTGGTTCAAGTAAAAAATTCTTGATGGTATGCCCCCAACTTTCTGGATTGCTGTTAGCTTGGCGTGGTAACTAGTTCTTCAGTTTTCTTCTAATGAGTCAATGACTTGTCAATATCAATAAACGTTTCAAATCTTAAAATTAAATCTCAAAATCGTCTGTTATATCAAGTGAGTTTTTGACATTAAAAATTTAAGAATAATAAAAGTTTTTTTTTTTTTTTTTTTTTTTTTTTTTAANTTTTTTTTTTTTTTTTTTTTTTTTTTTTTTTAAATAAGAATAAGAAATTTTATCACAAATTATATGGATGATAGAATGATTCATTCGAGATAAGACTTTAGATATTTGAGAAGGAGAGTAACACTACTAAATTTGTAAACTTTTGAGAGTTTAATGTTATTTATATCGAATTCATGTGTTAATAATTTAAATTTGTACTCGTCATTAATTCATCACACCCATCTATTTGACAATTATCAATTAATTTTAAAATATTATTTATTTGACAATTATCAACAATCTCGAATAATTTACTGTATAAATTTCAGATAAAAAATTTAACATTTTTTGTAGCCTCATATTCATTGAATTTACATTCGCTGAGTTACAGGAAAAAATCTAATTGGTAAACCCTGGTAAAGGAAACGTTAAATGGAAACTCAAGACTACCATTAACATTTCTCTTTATTTATACAATCAATCAAGAGCTTCACTATAATGATAAAAAATAAACAAAGCAGCAAATAATATTAATAATCGGTTAGGTTGCTTTCATAATGATTGAAGTTGTCGGAAAGTGTTCTCTAGTCTTTATAATTCTACGATAATTTCAATACTAAAACAAATAAAACACTATATTTCACCATCGCTTGTTGGCTTTCTTCCTTAATAATGATTGTAGTCGTCTCAAAGTCTTCTCTAGTTTTGATTAATTAGCATAACCAGCTTCTAGTTTACTACTTTCTGATTAGCAGCTGCCTAGTCTAGAAACTTAGAAAGCACTTTTCTCCTCCTTGCGTTCTTTGTTCATAATGCGCCATTAAAATATGACTTTAATTTGCTTTCTGCTCTTCTGGTTTTTCCATTTAATCTTAGGTTTCTTTTACTCTAGGGGCGAGAGCTTTGTTTTGTTTGTGAGATCAAATCAATTCATCCAAAAATAAATTAGGAAGTTTCTGCACTCAATTTCTTGTAATTGATAATAGTTACAATAAGACCATATTAATTACATAAGAGTAATACAACACATTGTGAGGTTTATTACAAATTTTTGGTCTTAAATAACAAGCCTTCTTTCCTATATGAAAAAATTTATAAAAGGATAATTCTTCTAGAAGAAATAATACTAGAAAAAAATAGAAATCTTTGTAAAAACGATCCAAATTAGGAGAACTCATTAAAATTTGACAAACTTCTAAAAAATTTAGACTTCATGACCTATCAACTGTTCACTATCTGTCAAACACCATCTAACATTTGACAAATATTATCAGACGATATCGGAAGTGTTGATGCTCAACACTATTTGTCTAACATTGTCAAGCATGCCTATTATCAAATAAAAGATTATGACATTTAAACTTTTCAAAAAAAGGTTTAAACTCAAAAACCCTCATTGATTTTGGTCGATTTTATAATTTTTTAAATATATTTTTTGTTATTTTAACTTTTACTCTACCTTATTTCTTATAATATGGAACCGATAACATAATCAATTCCTTCGGAAATATTAAATTAATACTAAAAAGGTAAACAATACTTCATCGAAAGATTTTAAAAAATAAAACCCTTTTTTATCTACAATAATGGGAATTTTTTGCACAAATTAAAGCCTTAAAATGAGATGAGAAATGTTCAAACTCACGAACTCTCTCAAATGATGTATGCAGGAACTGCTGCAAGAGCCCGTCTTGCTGTGCCCGAAGTTGTGGAAAGCTAGTTTATCTGCATCTAGCTAGGCCGGTGCATATAAATATAGCCAATTATTATAAGCAAAATCATTGCATAAACCTTGGAAATTGGCGTTAGATATCTGTGAATTAATGATGCTCATGGTCTATTCCTGAAGTGGGTCATCGTCTATTTGGCCCAAAGACCCCATACTCCTTCCATCATCTACCTCTTGCATGGTTTTGCTTGCCTTTTAACTTAGTCTTTTGCATGAGTGGACGGTGGACCATCCAATTTAAGCTTTCGGCAACTGAAGTGATCACTGATTAATGTCTCAATCTTGATCGTTTATAAAGATAGATTAGCTAATAACCGTTAAGCATAAGTCAGTTTTCGTAATTGATAGCTTATATCAAATCACATGTCTATACGTAAATATTCTTATCTCTTTCTATGTATGGATCATCTTGTTTGATATTTGATATCAAATATCGGACGGCATTAAGTGTGACAAATACTAACCCAATTAGATCAATAACAACCTTGATCACAATTTCATAATATTGAAAGCAAATAATCTCGTGATATTTTCATTATTGAACTCAAAAACTAAGAATCATATCAACCTGTTATGTTTTGAAATTTGCAAACATAACATGTAAAGATTTAGGAATACGACTTTTAGGTTTGAAATTAAGTAAAACTACGTTAAATATATCGTATCAAGTGATCGATTGTATTCTAGACTTTTTTTTTTTTTGGTTGTGATTAAAGCATGTGGGGGATTTGGAATATTGGATTTGGATGACCCACAAACAATTAGGAAATGCACGCGCGAACGTCGTTTCATAAGATTACACTTTGGGTTTGTAGGCATCTTAAAGTGAAATTAAAGCAAAAATGTAATTATGTTAAGGGAAAACCTATAAAGCTAAAAAGCCAAAAAAGTCTCGGGTTTGTGTTTTTGTTCCAACAAATAATGATAACCAGCTCGAAACTCACTTTAGAAACAAAGCAAAGTCAGAAGGGATCACAAGGGACAATGGGAAATTATCAAAAATAACTAAGATTTTGGGGGGTTTCTGGAAAACAATAGATTTTTTTATATTGTAGAAAATCTTTTATTAAGAATTTTTTCTAAACACTTTGTTTGCAATTGTTTCAATTTTTTATATGACAAAAATTTATGGAAACACCCGTGACGTTTTAGATAACTTAACATGAGACTTATTAGAGGTTCCAAAAACTAAAACTTTAAACACTTAGAGGTTTTAAAAAGTAAACTTTAACCTCGAGGTTTTGGATAACCATTTTAGATCTAAAGGTTCAAGAAACTAACATATTAACTCTTATATTTAATATAGATTAGTAAGTTTTAGAGGAATTAATATTGATGCATGAATTTGAGTATATCTCCGAAAGATATTGTCTGCTTTGGGCTTTAGGTTAGCACAAATTTGTTCTTTTCAGAACTTCATGGGAAAGATAAGATCCTTATTCCGTAAGGCACAAGCAAACCTATTACACAATCAATATAAAATTTAATCCTACCCTTGATTGAACCCTCCAACAACAAGAAGCCCCTTCAATGGATAGGGTTGTGTAGTAACATTAGTACGGGATGCTGTAAATGGATTTCTCACAAACAACGCTAATTATTGATGCATGGATTTTGGTATATGTTTACATTAGGTATTGTCCGCTTTGAGCCTTAAGCCTGCATGGATTTATCCGTTTTAAAATGAGCCTCATAGAGAAGCAATAGTTCCTCTTCTCGTAAGAAATAAGTTAACCTACTACAAAACCGAGTGAACAGCAACAACAATTAATCCAGTTTCTATTAAAGTAAAAGGATAAAAATGTTAAATTTGAAAACCAATGAGTCTAAGATAATTTCATCCAAACTTCAAGATATCATCTCACATGAGTATAGCCAACAAGTTTAAAAGCTATCCTGTTAACATATCAGAACAAAACACTGTTAACTTTAACTATTGTTCCTGATTTATTAATTGTTAGAACACTCTACAAGCCTTCTTTCAAACAGTTTTGCACAATACAAAGCATTAATTAATATTCCTTTCGAACAGTTGCAAACAGTTTTTAATATTTAAAGTCATTCGATTCAGTTGATCTCAAAGTATGACATTCTACTGTGATGTTATGATCAAATTATTGTCCTTCCTCACTGCTTTTCCATTATCTTGTTCTTTTGTAATCTTGGTGGGACTTAAAACTACAATCTTACCTCTCCGGCAATCTAAATTTCTTAAAAGTTATATGTCGGGCGCTGTCTTTTCTGCCAACTTACTACCTTAGCTATAACGTCTTATTTTAAGTGACTTTTTCATGCTATAATTTTTTTTTAATTAATAATATGTATTTTTTTCAACTGATTAATTATAATTAGAAATGACAAATATTAAATGGAATTTATGTATAATATAATTTTATTAGATGGGGTGCACGTACGGATGAAAAAATATACTTATTTCAGCTAAAATGTTCCTTGGATTGTGATCAAGTAACATCATATCATCCACAGAAAGCGAACTTTCAACAATATTTTATGATATGTTTGGATTGAAAGAAACGACAATGGATTAACATATACAAGAATGCAAATTGAAAGAAATGGAGGGACGGAGGGATGCAATTGTCATAAGTTAACACATGATCATGATGGTAGGTGCAGGGAGGGGATGGGTAAAGGGCTTTCAATTGCAGGCAAGAAACTGTGAATAGTGGTCTTTACTGGAGAGAATATCTTTCCATTTAGGTGCAAGCTGGATGCTAGTGGAGGAAGCATTTGACATTGTCAGCCCATTTGGAGGAGGCAATTGATTTCTCTTATTCTTAGGCGCTTTACCTCTTTACCTCTCTTCACATAGGAAAAAAAATTATAGGCCATCCCTTGCCTTGCCTAGCTAATCCTTTTAACATATACAAACCCCAAGCTCCTTTATGTTTCCTTTATCACTCACAAGCAAAGCAACCCACATGGGAAGTTGCATCCAATGGAGAACGTCTTTAACTGTGAATTGGGAATTATACGATTAAAATTTGTAGAATCAATTGAAGATTAGATGAAAAGAACAGAAAGCAATGATAACAGAAGAGTTTCAAGGGAGGGGAAAAAAAAAAAAAAAGCAAGTTACCTTTATCTATAATTACAAATGTCAACCAAACCACAGGTGGTGGGGATGGAAATGTCAAGCACTTCCAATCCTTTCTCTCAAAACCAAGTGGCTCTCATTATGGCTCTGATTACCTGTTCATGCAATATTCTGATACAACTTTGGCAAAATTAGATTTCTTGATAACTATGCACTTCTCAATTCACATTTTCTCTAGCTTGCTAATGCTAAGGCTGTAGAAAAATTAACCCGTTACAATGAACGGTTAGAAATTCTCATAACATACCTCATGAAGAATAGTGAAATTGTTAGATCTTTTTGACAAGAAATGAGTTTTGTCCCTTGCTCAAGTTTGCTTCTATATAGGAGACTATTTATGAGTAGCTATGAGCTGTAAAATCTAAGCTTGAATAATTAAAAAAAAAAAAAAAGAGCAAAAGACTGAAAATTATTTTAACCTATTTATGCATCTAACAAGCAAAAGAAAACAAGAACATGTGTGTTCTTGTTGTTGATCATATATGTATATATGTTTGTGGGTGTGGATAATGTGGTGGTTGAAGCAAGCAAGAACCAAGCTGGGGCCAGTGTTTTAGAGTGAGAAAGAAAGAGCAAAACCAAAAGGCTGCCAAAGAATATGGAAATGGAAATCAAGGTCGTCCCACTCTTTTCTCGTCTTGTCACCATCCACATGCCTTTTCCCCGCAATTCTCTCTACCTTTCTCTCATATTCACCGTGAAACTCCCAACTATCCAAAACCCTCCTCCGTCCCGTTCTAAATACATTCACCATGTTCCGTTCACATTGTACACATAAAAATATATATATATGCATTGCATGGTGTGGAGGAAGGAAGTGAAGGGAAGTAGGGAAACCTGTAACTTGTAAGCAAGACAATAACAAGAGAAATATTGTAGGTAGCACATGAACAAAGAATCATTTCTTCTGATGTTTCTGTCCGTAGTAGCGGTTGGTTTCCCGCCAGCTGACAGCCACAGAGTGATGATTATGTGGTTCTGGAGTACTAGTTGCAGAAGCTAGTCTGTCAGCCACGTCTATCAACTCCCTCAACTCTCAACTCAAACCCCTTTGGCTCTTTTCGGGATCACATCGAACTCTTTACCATTCTCTCCACTTTACACTAGCTAATTCTCCTTAACTCTATTTTTTTTAATAAAAAAAAATCGTTTTAAACATGTTTTTTAATATTAGGGTTTAACTACACTATCGAGGTTAATTAGCAATTATTAATTAATATTAGTATTGACTCTTAATTAAAATTTAATCTTTAATTTTTAGTTTGTTGACTTATGGCTCCAACCTACTAATCAATTAAACACCATTCATCTGAGGATCTGTACTATCAATTTACGTATGTTCATTCATTAAAATAGTTTGAAACACATCTAAATGTTCATATTTAAACAATAATTTTATTACGTTATCGAGTTAATAGTATTAATTGCTAGCTTCCATTTAATCTTTATTAAATTTAATATAATAATTAAGATTAAAACGAGATAGATGGACATCTTGTGTAATGATACTCTTTCAAAAAGTTATTTTAAATGATGTGTTTAAGTAATATGACTTTACATCATTTGGGATAAATTTTAGAATAATTTTTGCAAGAGTATAATTTCAGGAAACTTGATGATTTTTATTTACATGATTTTGAAGCAGTTATTATATAATTCATTTTTCGTCGCAACGATGGCTCTCCTCAAGAACAAATTCTCAAGAATATTAGGAAAAAAAAACCTTAAAATTAACAACATTTCTAATCATATATAAACTCTAATGGAATTGCAAACAATATATACGCACTAAAAATCAATAAATAAAATGAAAGAAACACAAACTAGATTATTAACTGTTAGCTTCACCAATGGTGAGACAACATAAGGGTAGAAGTTATATGTAAGTGGGTGATAAGCATCGAAAGCACTGTATAGTACAATCGAAGAAATTGATGTCAACTCCTTAAAATTCCGGTTTCCATTAACTCATAGAACACATAACTTTGGGATGAATTATACGAATTCATAATGAATTGAGAGTCAATTATATTATGCTTAAACCCTCTCCAGTCACACACTTTCAATAATTTCGTGCTACGTCACCTCTCTATCATAATGATTTTTAGGTATCTTGCTTGATAACTATAACAGTTTTCTCGTATAGACATAATGAGTGTAAATCGTCGTTATTCTAAGAAATATTTAGGTATCAAAAAAAAGGATCTCATCCTATTTACTTACAAGTTTGTCTTTATAATGACCTAAAAGTCTTTAAAATTTTAAGACTCGTTATAAGATTTTATCGAATATTTATCTTGCTTGATAACTATAACAATTTTTGTATAGATGCAGAAGAGTATAAGTCATCGCTATTTTTTAAAATTCTTTGTATCAAGAAGAGGGACCTCACCTCATTTCATGGATGGGAATGTTAATAAATTAATAAAACAAATTTTTTTTCTTATCAAATGGTAATTGGCACAAAAAGTTCTGCTAAAAGGACTCCAGGAAAAACAAAAGAGAGCTAGCTAGCCTAGAGCCATCCTATCAATTCGAAAGAGGCCACTTCATAAGAAGACGTGGCAGTCACTTCAATGTCAAACCATTAGTCAAACAATTTGAAAAGAGAAGAGGCGAGACACTCCCATGAGAGAGGCTTGAGAGGATGGGTTTCCTACTTTTGTTTTTCTTTTTTATTTCAATTTTGATTTTTTCTGATTCAATAATTGATAACCATTTCTGATTTTGATGTGAATGGACTGCCCATCACTTTATCAAAATTTTATGATTATTAACACCTCGAAAAGGACAAAGAGTTGGGATGAGAATTCTTCTTCCTTTTTCTTCTCCCCCGGCGGCAGCTAATACGAGGACTCATGAATTCATATTAAATTCTAACTACAATATGTTGTCATCATTTTGACGATTGAATTTGAATAAGGTTGAAGCTATCACAATTTAGGAAAATAAAATTTTCAACAACTTTGCAATAATTTCCTCATTTCGATCATCTTTATGGTGATTGTGTTTTTTTATTTCTAATAATAGAAACAAACTTTGTCATCCAAAATAGACTATGATTAAACCATATCGAGCCAAATAATTTTAAATCGAAAGGACAATATTAACCTTCTCGTCTAAGATGTTATACTAATTTATCAACCTTATAAACCCTTCATTTAATAAAAATATTTTTGTAAATCGGTATGCCACGTTATCATGTATGAGTGATATGTCTAACCATTCATGTCCTACCATATTTTGATTTAATCATTTTCTTCAACTTTTTCAGATTTATTACCATTTTTTTCAATCAATTACTTCAATTATACGTTTGATTTTATTTTTTTAACTACGACGATACGTAATTATTTATCAAATTTTGATAGCCTTATCAAATTAGTAAAATGATGAAACTTGTCGCATGTCCCATTTAATACTATTGAGTATGAAATTTTTAAAACTCAGTTTCATATTTAACTTAGAGTAAAAGATAAAATTAAAAAAAAATTTGTATATAAATTTTATGAGTAATATTATGGATAATATAGCACTGATAGTCAGAAACTTTTTTTTTTTTTTTTTTTTCCTGGGTTTGGTTCAATGTCGGAGAAGACAAGGTACTTGCTACCTCCATCAAGATNATAGTCAGAAACTTTTTTTTTTTTTTTTTTTCCTGGGTTTGGTTCAATGTCGGAGAAGACAAGGTACTTGCTACCTCCATCAAGATTCAAGTTCAAGGCATTTAGTTTCAGCATTTTGTTGAAGAATTCACTTTTCATGTACATCAATCTTGGCTTGGCTTGTGATTATGACATCCACCAAAACAAATACAACATCAACTTTTGATAAGTTCTCAAAACTGAATTAGAAAAGTCTCGTCTGAATTATTATAGAAAATGAAACTTACCAAAGTCAAATATTTTAAGTGATATTTTTATTCATTTTGTATAATTTATGTAATATCGGTAAATAAATAATTTTACTAGAAATATAATATAATTTATGAAATTATTTTATTTTATTTTATCGTGAGATGTGATAGCATATGTCGGAGAGGACGAACATGTCTCCTTCAGGTGTAAAGAGCACACGGTTCGTAAAAGATAGAGACCTCCTGGGGCTCCTCCTACCACCGTTCTTTGTGATTCACATCGCGTGCCTCTCACGCTCACGACAAAGCGACTATCTCTATCCCTACAAACTACCTCGCCTTCTCTATCTCTTGTTTGGGTTCTCTAACTCAGATAGTGAAATTATTAATTGCAATTGACGCCAAAAGCGCGTCACTCTTGTCGGAAACTGAGTACACGTAAGCAGCTGCCTTAAATGCCGACAGTGTCCTTCATTTCCTCTCCTTACTCGCTCTTTGACTCTATCCCGCTTCCAGATCTCACGCGCCACCTGAAGGACGGCCTATACCGGTGCTGATTTCTTTCACCTCTGTCGTCGATGTTTGATTGAGAGCGAAAGAAGTGGGTTCGATTTTTAAGGTTTAAGATTTAATAATTAGGTATAGAAGTCTTTTAATAAAATATAAAAAAATTATTTTTCTATTTATTTTATTTACAAAGTCATGTAAAACATTTACTATTTTCTAATATCAATTTTATCAAAGTTAATATTTGTAGCATGATTTTATTTAAAAGATTAAAAAAAAAACCATCCATAAATAATTATGTATCATTCCGATATGCTGAATATTTATTCAAGCATTGAAGGATTATTACCAACATCATCACTTAGCATCTATTAACTATTTTATGTGTTTTTAAACTTTAATTTTCCCTCCGATGTAATCAGATATTACTGATAAAATATTATTATATAGTATGTTAGTATTAAATTATTTAAATAATTTAATAATTACATAAATATAATTTATATGAACAGTATTACTCCACCCTTATCTAATAATACAGTAGCTTTTGCTTTGAGGGTGGGGAGATGAGGTAGGCGCGTGAACGTTGGATTCCTTTTTTCCTGCTGCAAGACTGTACTAGCACTCCACCTCACGCCACAGTCGACACCATCTGATCCTTACAGGAGTACCTTGCTTTAACAGTACAGTAAAAAACAAATAAATAAAATTAATTTCTTTTTTTTAAAAAAAAAAAAGAAAGAAAAAAGGAAAAATAACCGTTTACCGGGTATAACGGGTTAAAAACAATAAGAGAAAAAAGAAAAGAGAAGGGTTTTATTTCAATAACGGGAAAGTATATCTACCAAAAGACCATTGAAGCTACAACACACCATCATCTGCTTTTGCAGACACTGTGGAAATTGACGTCCACACTCTCTCACTCTTCTTATCTTCTCTCTAAACCTTAATCTCCTTCTTCGTCTCATAATGGAGTTTGAGGATCAAGACGACCAGGAGGAAGAGATGGGCTTGCCCACCAGCTACGACTCCCTCGCTGGAACTGGGAACTCTGCTTCCAGGCTCAAAATGGTGGGTGCTTCTGACCCCTCTGCACCCGAGGCTCATCTTCCGAGAAAGCCCAGGTACAGAGAGTGTTTGAAGAACCACGCGGTAGGGATAGGTGGACACGCGGTGGATGGTTGCGGGGAGTTCATAGCTGCAGGAGAGGAAGGCACACTCGATGCACTCAAATGCGCTGCTTGTAATTGTCACCGTAATTTCCACCGCAAGGAAACCGAGTCATCAGCAGCCGTGGTTGCTGCTGCTGGAGGAGAGCTTTATTTTCACCATGGCCACCCCCACCATAACCCCACCCCGGTCCCACAATTCCCCTATTACAGGACGGCAGCCGGGTACCTGCACTTGGCAGCGCAACACAGGCCACTGGCTCTTCCGTCTACCTCGGGTGGGGGAGGTAGTCATAGTAGGGAGGATCAAGAGGATGTCTCAAATCTTGGTGGGGTTTCCCGGAAGAGATTTCGGACCAAGTTTACGCAGGAACAGAAGGATAAAATGCTGGAGTTGGCGGAGAAGTTGGGGTGGAGGATTCAGAAGCATGATGACGAAGTGGTACAGCAGTTCTGTAACGAGACTGGTGTGAAGCGCCATGTGCTCAAGGTCTGGATGCATAACAACAAGCACACCCTGGGTAAGAAACCCTAGATATCATATCAATCTCAATCATTTTTACTTAACCAACTGATGATGCTCATCGATTGAGGATTTGAGCAAAAGCTCCAGTCATTGTAATGAAGGAAAGTATCAGCTGTCGGAAAATATAGGGGATATTGTGATGCTGACTTGCTGAGGATTCTTAGTTCTGATACATGCTACCACTCTCTCCGGATTTTAGTTAGCTGTGATGATCTTTAGGGTTTTATCATCTTTTTTTTTTCTTTGTTCCTCCTATTTTTAGGGATCGATTTAACATTTGGCTTGGAATGATGATGATGTTTGGATGGATGTTATGAAGTTGGTAATTAGAGTAGATTAATGTAGAAGGTAATATATGATCTCTTTTAGTACTTTCTTGTTAATTAATTTTGTTAGTGCATTTTGAAAGCTTTTTCGTTCATGTGTTTCAGTGGATGCTTTGTTGTTAGCAATGATAATGAGCAACCAGGTACTACATGGTAAGTTTGTTTTAAGGTTTTCTTTTAAGACTGTATCAGGCTAGCTATCAGTACTTTGAGCTAGGAAGACAGACACAAAGAGAGAGAGAGAGAGAGAGAGAGAGAGAGCATTCTTGAAGCTAGCTTAGCTGCTGGAAGCAATTAAGGTCTCTGGTTCAACTTTCGATTTGACCTTTCATTTGTAAGTTTGCGTCATCGATCAGAAGCATCAACGTGTGGGAAGCTACAGCATTTCCCGTTTTCATGATCTCTTTCTACGTGTATCTCTGCGTGCATATGTGTCTTCTGTGTGTCACCTCTTCTAACAACTCACCTTTTTGTTTGAGTCTGGAGATCATCCTGAAGCCATCTATAAATACCCTTTGATATATGTGCTTGCTTGAGATGAGAGAATTATATAAATATATACATATGCATATGTCATATGTGTGTGTTTTGAAGCATTAAGGAGGTATTGAATGGTTGCACTTTCTTGCTCTTTTCAACACAGATTCTTCGTCTCGTCATCCTTATAATGTGGATTCTTTTTAGGCTTTTGGTCTGCGGTTTTTCTCAAATCATCACCATTTATCCTTTGCTTCCTTGCATTTCTTTCTTCTACCACTTTTATTCATTCTTTCTTGTGTGGGTACATAAAACTTTAATGCTTAACTGAAGAAAGGTTGATCATGGGGCCTCCTTCTCTGGTTTGTTTCTGTTGCTAAGTCTTCCGTCTTTTCTGGTTTTGCATTTACTTTTTTGCAGACTTGAGTTCAGACACTGATGATCATCTTTGAATTTCTTTTTCCAAACATCTATTTTATTCACTCTTCGCTTATTAATTGATCTTACTATACTAGAAATTAATTTTATGCAGAAAATTAATTAATATTCATATATATATAGATATATATATACATACATACTGTACACTAGCTAGCTTTCAACTTTACATTTGTGTACTCATGTAAAGCGCCTTCTATATTTGATGATAAAAACAGTACCCAGATGTTCGATCATTGATGTGTCATCTTGGAAAGGAAAGAACTGAGCTGTATGCCTTTTATTTTATGTGACGTTTGTTTGTTTTTTTCTTACTCTAATTTCTGTTTGGTTTGTTTTCTCTTGGGAAAGAAAATGCATCAGCAAACATGAACAGTAGTATTATTTGCTCGATCTCATGCAATCTCAAATCCAGATGTGGGCAAGTCCATATATGTATGTTCGAGAAAGTCGATAGATAGATAGATCCAAAGCTGCCTCATATTAAATTTTTCTTTCTTTTCGTTGTTCCTAAGGGAACATGTGGGCTCTCAAGCAGCAAGAACAACCCTCAACATGACTTTTGTCTGAAACTCTTCAACTAACGTCCTCCCATCACTTGAAGATTCACCCTCCATTATGATTCCTAGATTCACCTTCTCCATTTCTCACCATTGAAATTGATTATATATTTCCTCCTTTAATTAGGTCTAATTAATCGGTACCGTTTTGATCTTAAAATCACCAAAATCGAATTTATGGATTCTTCGTATATAGCCTAACGACCTTTCTCTAATCAAAATTATATGCGATTTTAACATCCATTTTGTCACATTCGCATGCTCTATCTTAAGAAATTAAAGAAACTTGTTGGTTTATGTACTAGCTACTGATTGCAATTGATCAGAGTGATAAATGGAGAATTTAATATCTAATGAATGTAATCATATAATTGTCACCTAATCCTGGCAGCTCAACTAAACAATTTCAGGAAAAGGGGAACCTGATTCTTTATATAAAGTAAGAAATGGAGAGATGATGATGATGATGATAATGTAGAGCTTTGGTCTCTTTTAACAGTCCTATATATAGGCTTTGATGTTTCAAGTTCATTAGCAAAATATACTTTAGTTGGTAGCTTCCTTGTTGTAGTATCCAAGCTTGCCTACAATATATATCTGCACACATCAAGATACTTTGCTTGATTCAGGAAATTAACCACACACATGACTATGATCAGTTAAAGCTGCACACCAGGAACTGTGGTCCTTTGAGAATCTTGGGTTAAAGCTTACCTGCATATATATATATATATATATATATATAGAAAATATATATAAATATATTTACATATCATCAGATAGTGATTGATCATCCTCTTATTATTACCTGAGATGAGTTCCTTTTATACTCACTTTGGCCATTCAAAGATGTCTTGGAGGTAGGGATTATAGTTGAAAGTAAATTCAAAATGGGTAATCTACTGGCCTTAAACTTGCTTAAGATTTGTAGTTTTCTCTGCCATAATAAAGCTATATTCTCCTCTGCTGTTGAGCCCACTTGAGCCTTTTCCATTACAGGAATCTTAGATTTTCATTGATTACAACCTTTGAAATTATAATTGTATGTGTTTTAGGGATGCTTAACTTGTTTAATTGATCATCAATCTTGTCAAGTATGCGACAAAATGTCTATAGCTTTTTGAAACATCTTTAAATCTTTTGAAAATGTTAGATAAAAAAATAAACGCTCTCTTAAATATAATTATTGTTTAGTTTTCAAAGATAATGAAAATTTGTATGGACATGATATTTGAAGATTTACTTGTTATATTCCTCTTGCTTTTTCAAATTTTTCATCAAAATGTTATCATATTTCACTAGATGTTACATTGGTTAGCTAGATTTAAAGCTCATATACTAACAAGCTTGAAATTTTAGTTCAAATAATTTCTTATTACAATATTAAAACCAAAATGACGAGCAATCATATATTCTTATACTTTTCTCTTGTTAGACAAAAAAAAAAAATATATATTTTGTGAGACGTATATATAATTAGAAAGTCCTTTTTATCGAAGTTACTTATTTACCTTCGAGCAACTATTTTTTAAGTATAGTTCAAATTATATTTATCATATTGCTAATTGAATCTTAGGAGAATTTGGTTATACCACAAACCATGATTAACCTTAAGGTCTCATATTGTTTTTCTACATTTATTTACCTTTCTTTAAGTTTAGTTTAATTTCAAATGTTGGAGAACTATCAATTTATGGAATAGTTATTTCAACAAATTTATTGCATGAAATATTGGGAGGCTTCTAATAATAGTTCAAGTTATTGTAACATATTTTTTTTTTATGTAATTTTAAATATTTTTTTTAATTTAATAATAAAAATAATTGATATAAAAAAAATTTAATAGATGATAATAAATTTAAAATTATAAAAAAGTAAATAAAATTAAATAAAAAATTAAAGATCTAATAGTCTTACACTTAATTAATATGAGGAGAGACAGGATGTTTAAAACCTGACGGAGAAGCTTGATATGACTGGGGTAATTCCAGGCTCAGACCCACATATTGCTTCAYGAAATGACTACTTTCAAGTACTTTTTATGACTAYTAGTCCTCTTCTTCATCATCACATCACATCSCATAGCATATCAATTGCACCGACTCATTGACTTTAATTATGGTTCATATAATTAGGCCCGTTCGATGTTCATAACCATCGATATTTATTATTAGACTATAGACTAAAGGCTCTATTATTTATTTATTTACATAATATAAGGTTGAAATGTCTTCTTCAGGATTCTATTTAATAATTAAGAAAATGCTTAAGATTTTTTTTTTCAAAGAAGAATGATTTGATAGGTACCTTTCATGAAAATTTTCTAAGTAAAAAAAAAAAATTAATGCAAAAAACATTCCAAATGGTATAAAAAATAGTAACCTATACTTTCCTTAGATTTGTCAAAATTCTAAATTTTTTGTAAGTGATTCTAAAAATCTCACAATTCTTTGACAATTTTTATAGTTAACTTCTCTTAAAAATAATGTTTACATGTACACAAATCAAACTTTAACGAAATTTACTAATAATAAAAAGAAATGTTCGTGGGATTTTTAAAACCACATATTATCGTTTATGATTGTAATAAATCTCAAAAGAGGTGTGATATTTATTCTTAACAAACACTTTAAAATATTTATAAATAAAAGTAAGATTACTTTTGCATAAGTTTATTACTTTTAAAATTTAACTCTAAAATTAATTACTAAGGGTACTTTTTTTATTTTTATTTTTTTCTGAAAATCCAATTGAAGATAGGGACTCTTCAATAGGACACCAATTGGTCATTCCTAATAGTAATAGTTGTCTTGTCCCTACCCAATCCATCCTCTCTGTCTCCCAATCCCAAATGGCGATTTGCAATTGAGCTTTCCATGTGATTCTTCTTCTCAAAGTCCTCAGAAGCAACAGAGAGCAGGCCCACAAGCCAAAAGCCGAAAGTATGTATTTACCATTTCATAAGAAAAGAATTCTTACTCTTAAATGTACGTTACTATATTAAATGGGATGTTTTAGGTCGCGAATTTCCAGAAAAACAAATAATATAATTGATATTTGAAACACCAACAATATAATAATAGACTAACATGATACTAGCTAGCTAGCCCAACTCGGCCCCATTTAACCAATGTTTATAGATCTGCTTCTGCATGCAATAAAACCAAAGATAAACCCAAACGATCACTAGGCATTTCTTTGTCATAATCACTAATCAGACACACACAAATTATCCCAGATAACACATTATTCATAATTTAATGTTCATATTATATCATCTTCACAAATCAAATAAAAGCATGTCAATTTTAGCATTTCCATCCCAGTTCAAGAACCTTGTTATCAACACCAGCAGCACTCCCCTTGCGCTGCCCTGAGGTACTGATGAGGTTTCTCCTGCCATTTTCATTATTGAAATTCGGATGAGAGACTCCAATGTTTCTCTTGTTAATGGCTCCGGGATCTGCCCCTGATCGCAAACTATTTGCCCAATCAAACTTCTTTTTATTAGAAACAACTTGCATTATTGGTTGCATTTGCATATTTTCTGACCTGGAAGAGGTCCAGGGCCGACCCTTATCAGGATCTTCTATTTCTTTCTTGGTCTCTTTTATTTCAATTTTGGTCCCTCCCTCCATTCTTATGTTTATGTTCACTTCAGAAAGTGTTTTGCTCTTCTTCCTTATCCTCTTTTGATGATCATGATCATGCTGAACTGCAGATTCAAGAACTTGTCTTGCATTCCTTTCCTTTTGTTGTTGATAAAGCCTGTGCAATCTGAAAGCAAGATGGTATATTCCATCTTTAATTTCTTCCTCCAAATCTCTTTCAATATCATTCTCAAGTTCACCTCGAATCTTCAACTCCTCTTCAGACATACAATTCCCCACCTGCTTTTTCTGAATTTGCTTCCTGAAGTGGTATCCAATAGCACCAGCCTGAACCAGAGAACAACAAAATCTTTACAAATGACTAGCTACCTAGTTAGCTTGTCGTCACTATAAAAGTAGACACAAAAATGAACAAAAAGATGCTTATCAATTACCCTTTGTTCTGCAGATGACGAATTGCCGCTAAAATTCCCACCTGGAGATACATCAGCTTTTCTGTCTGTGGCTTGCTGGTCCATCTTACAGCTGATAATAATATTATTTGATGCTTTTCAATTGTTGTCTTGTTATGCTTAGTGTGCGACCATATTTAAATCCTAGTAGAGTGATTTGGATTGATGGAATGGTAAGCCTGAGAGCTAAGAAGTATAGTTGGAATGAAGTGGACATAGAATAGAATGTTTTGTGGCATAATTGAGCCTTAGAGACTAGTTTATTCAATATTATGCGGTAAATATCTCTACGTAATAATGAAGATGATGATCATGAGATTGCTATTTGTACCTTTGTAGTAAGAAAACATGTAGTATACTATTTAGCTAGATTAAGTAGTTCTTTACTTGGAAGCGAGAGAGGGTTTGGGTTGCCCTTAAAGCATAATCAATATGGGGCACAGTTCCAACATGCTTGATGTGTGTGTCTATATAGACAGACAGGTACCCTTCCCTGAGGCTATAAGGTTGGTTGAAGGGACATCAGGGCACACACATACAGTATACTCTATCAATTCTTTCATGTTCTT
>JANKKB010000943.1:9769-27353 GCA_026225775.1 Bursera palmeri
GAGTCCTACCGCATGTACACTCTTCACTTCTGCATTTCCACCAACATTTTATAGTTCTGCCTAAGTTGTTAGAAAAAAAAGGGAAAAATAACGGGGAATTTACCTGACCCCCCAATTAGATTTGAAGAAAACACTTAATCCCACACTTTTTCTAAACTAACACTTATCCTCAAAAAATTACCACTGTTTTCTCAAAACTAACACTTACCCCCCAAATATTTGGGGGGTAAGTGTTAGTTTTTTATAGGTATTTAAGGGGTAAGTGTTAATTTAGTAAAAGTGTGGGGCTAAACGTTTCTTCAAATTTAATTGGGGGTTATTGTTATTTCCCCGAAAAATAACCAATATAATAAATGAGCAGTTTAAATAAGCAGAAACCTAAAGCATTTGAGCGACGAAAAATAGCAAAANCACCGTCAGTCCGTTGGTTTACCTATTGGTTAGCAATTAAAATTTTTTAGAGTTTGATTATTCCCCATTTTCCCACCCCTTTTTTTGACATATCACCCTTGAATTTGGTTATTTTGTTCTTAAGCTAAGCGGCTATTAAGGTTGGGGTCTGCACTGCATGTCCTAAAACTTAGACGCCGGTTTCTACAAGGATCTCTATAGTATCTCTATACTAAAAAAAAAATACCAAAAAAAAAAAGATTAAATAAAAAATCATAATTGTCATGATTGTATTTTTCAAAAACCTATACAAAGTGCACTCACCAGACCATAATTAGTAGCCAAAGACAATGTTTAGTGTAGTTCTATGTTTCCTGACGAGTTATTAGCCTATAAAGGAAAGAGTTAAGAGGATCGTTCCATCAGTTCTTTTATAAGGTAAAAAGGAGTCAAATAATGATGCATTATGTCTACAAGTGTAAGTATAACCGTTAGCTCATCATAAGACAAACGAGCTAATAGTCCTACTCTGTCAACTTGTTAAACATCTCATGGGCTGAATCGTTGGGCCAAAATGGGTTGACTGACCCAATACTTCAAATCGTGTTTTGAAAACCGATTCTACAGCAACTCATTTTAACCTTTATTTTTGTAAATCCTACCAAAACAATCAATCTTACACAACTTCAAACTATATTTTCTATATTCATGATTGAAGCCAACCCAATTCAAACTAGATTCCCAAAACAAAGAAAAATTAACAAATCAAAATGAGTAAGTGATTAAGCTTACCAGCATAAGTTTAGAAGTTGTAAGCACAAAATTTCAACTGAAAATTGATTTTGATTGTTGATTGATAATGTAGACTATGAATGAATCAGAATAAGAGATTCTGACTAGAAATATTATGGAAAATATAAAAATCTCATGAAAAACTTGATTATGTTATTGTCACGTATCATTAAATTGTTAAAAACTAATAATAAGATAAATAAATAAATGAATAACACTACTTATATTTTAAACGATATAAAATTAATTAAAAACAATATTATCTATTCGAAATTTGTTTAAATTAATTAATGATTATGAGATAAATTTAAATTAATGAAATTATTTAGGATATATTATTTATGAAACTTTGTAATTCTAACCTAACTCTGAAAAAAAAAATCAAAATCCAATTTAAATATATTATAAAATTAGAAAAGAATTGTTGGACCGAACCTACGTACAACTCGACATTATCTCCTTTATTAATCAGTATAACTAGTTTTCACTAAGGAATTGTCAAAAAGTACTTTAAAATTTTATGTTATTGGTTGGTGTACTTATTAAGTGAGTTTGAAATCTGCTCCCTGAAACACTGGATGATTACTCGCAACTAATGCAGCGCTGGTTAGTCTCCGAGTTCCCGAAAGAGACAGAGGCAGAGAGAGCCCCGTTGAAAGTATCTTTGAACACTTGAAAGATCTGCTTCAGGTTTGTATATTTCAATACTTTTTCCCTTTCTTTTTCCAAATGTTTGTAAGAGCTATAATGTTCTTTTCAGTGATGTTTCTGCTTTGCCTTTTTTTTTTCTTAAAAAATTTCTTACCAGCTATTTGTCGGTAAGGTTTCAAATAGAGAAGTGAGCTGACCATACTACCTTCATGTGATGTGATATACTTGTTTTGTTATTCTAATATACTACCCTTTGTGTTCCTTGTGCTGTGAACAGAGGACAAGATTGCTTCTAAGAAATGATAGATATGGATTCAGCTCAGCTATTCTGATTTAAAGAGAAGATGAAATCACCTAAATTAGTTTTCCCTTTATTCAGAATGAAGAATTGGTCAGGTGGGTTGTTGATCATAGCTCTTGCTATAATCTTGCTTCTCAGTTACAGCTTTATTGGAACCCAACCACCTCAAGAGCAAGAGCAAAACAAAAACCAAAAACAATCAGCATATGATTTCTTCAGAACCCATCCACCCAATGATTCTCACACTCCAACTGAAGTGAAAAGATTACCAATATTGCCTCACAGGCCACATCTTATAAATGTTGAAGGACTCAGTGATCTTTATGCTTCAAATAACATCTCGGAAGAAGAGTCAAAGCCCTTGCTTACGTGGGTTCGTATGCGTTTACTACTGTCTAGGTCTGATGCTTTGCCTGAAACAGCTCAGGGTATTAAAGAGGCTGCTATAGCATGGAAAGATTTGTTGTTGACAATTAATAAGGACAAAGCCTTCAAGTTTAGCAGTAGAGATGAAGAAGTTAGAAACTGCCCTTTCTCTGTTAGTGAATTTGATGGGAAATTGTCGAGCGGTGGAACCATTCTTGAGCTTCCTTGTGGTCTAATTGATGATTCTTCCATTACAGTGGTAGGCATTCCTAATGGAAGCTTTCAAATTGAACTCATAGGCTCAAAACTTTCTGGGGAGTCAGAGCCTCCAATCATCTTGCATTACAATGTCAGTCTGTCAGGGAATAATATGACGGAAGAGCCATTCGTAATTCAGAATTCATGGACTACTGAGCTTGGGTGGGGCAAAGAGGAAAGGTGCCCTGCTCATGGATCTGCCGACTCTTTGATAGGTATAGTGTGGCTGGTGCAACTTTGACTCTCTTATTGATGCATTAGCATGATTTAATTATTTTTAGGATAGTTTCATATGTGATAAATTTGTTTCATGTCAGTTTATATTTTCAACTTCTAATCATACAAACTGCAACGATGATTCCTGCAATCGGTATCAGTAATTTAACATGTCGTAACCTTGCAGTTGATGGACTCGGTCTCTGCAATGAACAAATTATGAGAAGCACTGTGGAAGAGCATCAAAATTTGAGTCATCCTAGTAGTGACATGTTGACCAATGTTTCCTCCCATGGAGGTGCCCATGCAACTGCAAATTTTCCATTTATTGAAGGCAATCCCTTCACTGCCACATTGTGGGTTGGTTTGGATGGCTTCCACGTGACTGTAAATGGAAGGCATGAAACATCATTTGCTTATAGGGAGGTAAGGTATGAGTTCTTTTTTTAGTATGGACTAAGCGAGAATCTGATTGATGATTAAATGTGCTATTATGATAGGAGTGAACACTCCCACCCTGATTCTTTTTCTACTATTGCAGAAACTTGAACCATGGTCAGTTACTGGAGTTAAAATGGCAGGTGGTGTGGAAATATTTTCTGCCTTTGCTAAAGGCTTGCCTGTCTCAGAAGACCATGATTTGGTTGTTGATGTTGAGCAACTCAAAGCTCCCCTGATTTCCAGGAAAAGACTTGTAATGTTAATCGGGGTTTTCTCTACTGGAAATAATTTTGAGCGTCGAATGGCTCTCAGAAGATCTTGGATGCAATATGAGGCCGTACGTTCTGGGGATATAGCCGTCCGGTTTTTCATTGGCCTTGTAAGTAAAGATGAGAACTAGTTATTCTTGCCAACATAATCTTCATATTCTTCTTAGGTTCATATTCTTAAGAGTTTTGTTAAATAATGATCTACACTAAGGCTGTAATTTGATTATGGTTTAATTATCTTTAGATTATCATCAACCTCCATTGAGATAAGATTTAGTTAAGTTGTCTATTGGTGATTTTTTTTTTCCTGGAAAAAAAATGGTTCCTAGATGCCATTGTATTTTTTTCTTAAAAGCAAAATCAGCTTTAAGTCTCCAAACTATCATTAAAAATTTTAACTTTTTGGTGTTATGAAACAAAATGAAAATAGGGCGTGCATTTTCTTATTGTGCTATTTATGGTCATTAAGAAGAAAAAAAATAGTTGTAACTAATTTGATTTTGAATTTATTTATTTTTATTTTTGTACCTGCAGGACAAAAACAAGCAAGTCAATTTTGAGCTGTGGAGGGAAGCTCAAGCCTATGGGGACATACAGCTGATGCCTTTTGTTGATTATTATAGCCTAATCAGTCTGAAAACAATTGCAATTTGCATCATGGGGGTATGTAGATACATACGTTAGTGAAAGAAAATATACTAGATTCATATAATAGTATATTTGAAAATAAAGAGATGCAGCTATCTATTCTGCAAGCCGAAGGATTCTCGTCAACCTTTTCAATTTAGAAGATGCATGCTCTTTCTAGAATTTTTATTTAGGGCAGTCAATAATTCCAAAGTTATATCATTCCTTTATTTTTTAGGTTCGTTCATCAGTTAACTTTTGACTCAATGTGCAGACAAAAATACTCCCTGCTAAATATATCATGAAGACAGATGATGATGCTTTCGTTAGGATAGATGAAGTTCTCTCTAGCCTCAAGGAAAAGGCATCAAATGCTCTCTTATATGGTCTTATATCTTTTGATTCGTCACCTCATAGGGATAAAGACAGCAAATGGTACATCAGTGATGAGGTATATGTCTGTCTGTCATACTCCATTTTTATGTAGATGATCATATAATTTTAATTAGCATTCTTTTTGTGCAGGAGTGGCCACATGCCTCATACCCTCCATGGGCCCATGGTCCAGGTTACATCATCTCCCGAGATATTGCAAAATTCATAGTTCGAGGACACCTGCAGGAAAGGGAACTCAAGGTAACATTGTCTTGCTTATAGGTGGGAAAGACTGTTTATCTTAATATTCCCTTAGGATCTGTTTCAGTGTGTGCCTCATCTGCTTGATTGGAAGATTATATATTTTATCCTTTTTGGAAAAATTGTATCTTTTGGAAAATGCTAGAAAATGTTGGAATAGTGACGTAGGACATATTAGGAATAATAATTAGAGATTTTATTTAATTAGAGATTTTGACTTCCTAAATTAAAATTTTATAACTTGGAGTTATTTTCCTAATATATAATTTCTTATTTTCGTTAGCATTAGTTTATTTTTTTTAAGTTGGTTTAAATTCCTATTTCCTAAATGAGAATTTATTCCATAGTAAATTTTAGTTTATGGGCACTATAAATTAGTGTCTTTAGTTTTTTTATTTCTTAGTTTTGTTTATGATTGATTATTGATAATTGAGAAAAAAGATTGTTCTTCCCTAAGTTTCTGTCTATTTCTTCCCTAATTTCCTCTATTGTTTTTCTCCGCTTTCTTTCTAAGAATTGTCTCCATCAAATAGTCTTGCATACCTTAAGACACTTTGCAAGGTCTTTTCTGCCCATGACCTTAAATGTATGTGCCTTACAAGATGAGTAATAGTACATTGCAAATTGTAAACTGATATAAGGTAGAAAATATGAAGACGATGCATTTGCAGTGAGAAACAAAAATTGGTAGTTTAACAAAGTTGACGAGTAAATCTCTTTGTTTGGCAATTTAGTCTCATATTGATTTTTCTTAATTATCATAAAACCGTTATTCTTTTTCAGCTTTTCAAACTAGAGGATGTTGCAACGGGTATTTGGATTGAACAATTCAAGAATAGTGGTCAAGAAGTGCATTACTTAAGTGACGACAGATTTTACAATGCTGGATGCGAATCAAATTATTTTCTCGCCCATTACCAAGGCCCAAGGATGGTTTTATGCCTTTGGGAGAAGCTGCAGAAAGAGCATGAGGCCCTCTGCTGTGAGTAAATTTAACCATATAAAGCTTTTTATCAGTGTGACTCTTAAACCAACTCTGAGGCATTGGCAAAAATCTCAGTAGCAGTGGTATAAATATGATCTCAGTTACTGTGGGTTGACCTTAATTAAGGTTGCCCTGAACTTTTGGTCTTTGTTCTTTTACTGTTTTTGTTGTTAGATGCGAATGTGTATTATTAGTCTTGATCGTGTTATTGTTCATTCATTGTTTATTACATTGTAATACCTGAAGGAGAGAACATAATTCATCAGTACAAATTCAATTTGAAATTTTGATCGACCATTTTGAGCACTTGATCTCGTAGTAATGATTATTATGATTATTCTCGCATTAAGTTCACCAGAAGAAAGAATAAAAATATCATCTCAATGTGAAACACATGAGAAACGAACTATTCATTTGGTTGACTTGAACATATATCGACATGCAAAAGTTGGTTGACAGTTGACCTTGTAGTATTACCCCACAACCCTCTTTACCTTTTAGTGGCCAGCCAACCTAACCCACTGAAGGTGCCTGCCAAGCATAGAAAGTGAATCTAATGTGATAATTTCGAACACTGCAGAAGCATTGACAGAAGACACCATGCAATAGTATAGGGTAAGATAAAGATGCTCTACAAGTGATTCCTACGAAGGCACGTCTACATAAAACTCAAAGCTACCAATTCTTAAGGTAATAACTTAGAATAGATACTAACTAGAAGAACAACCTTTACATAGCCTCTTTTATGCCACGTGTAAGGTATAGCTTTCACAAACTTCTTTCCCATCTCAGAAGCATCATTATCCACTCATGAAACGTTATTATCCCAAGACTCATGCACTTCATCTTCTAGTGTTCTCTATACTCGTCAGATGCCACTCTCCTCTAGCTTAATGGCTTTGATGCTGTTTTCGAGGCCATTAACGTTTATAATATAGCACATCAACCTTTTAGCTAAAGCGAAAACTTTGAGCCACCCTTTACAAGAATTTTACATGCGAACCTCTTTATAAAAGTTTATAATTAAAGTAGGAGGCTTGAGGATGCGTGATGGGTATTTGATTAAGTTAGTTATTCGGTATGAATGCTTGATGCTTTGCTTCTTGCTTTTATTGGACAGGTGGTTGAAAATTGAAATATTATTAAGAAAGAGAACTTGTGAAGCAAGGCAGTTTGATTAGTCTTAGTCGTGACAAATATTAGTATTATAATCATTGGCTGAGAACTTGTTGGGATCTTACGGCAGCCACTAATAAAAATTTTCAAAAAGAGGTAACGAGCTCGCATACGCAACCACAACAACAATATGACAAAGCATGGCACTAATTGAGATGCTTAATTATTGGTCGTTAGTGGTACTTAAAGCACCCTTATCTTACTTAAGCTAATCAAATAATATTTCTCGAGAAACCTTTTTTTTTTAAATAAGTAAAAGTTGAAAAATTGAAGGCAAAAAAGAAAAAGAAAGAGACGTATAATGCTGCAAAGATGTGTAATAACTTTTACAAGTGAAGTGACCTTTCCCAATTTAGAGTATGCTAAGCCAAAATTATAATATAATAATAATCTTGTGATTGTGAAAGTAATTTTATGAAAAAAAATTTTCCAAAAAAAAAAACAATTTTGTTTTTGTAAGAATAAAAACGTTTCCTAAAAATTGAGTATTGGAGTTTCCATTTTCCAACGTGTAAAAGTAAAAATATAAAAAAAGGCCATGAGGATTATTGCTCTTATCCAAAATCTTACGAGGTTCACGGACACGTGTCGGTAATCTAAAGCGGTGGAGCGGAGTGAGCCCGTTTTCAACAATTAACTGGTCCTAATAAAACTAGGAAGAAATAAATATTTCAACCCCCCTTGCCTTGGAATACGCAATTAGAGACAGAGGAGAAAACGAAAACAAGGACAAAACACAGCTTCACAAACCCTAATTTCACTCCTTCTTCTTCTTCTTCATCTTCATACTTTGCTACGCTAATTTTTGTCATTCATTCTTCTTCGATTCGGAAGCTTACGAATAAACGACACAGTTTTACGAAATTTAGAGACAGGCGATTAGTGGGTCAAAAGATGGTAGCAGAAACGGAGATAATGTGTAAAACAAGCATACCTGGTGCGGTATTGGATGTGCAGTACCACGTTGGCGCCTCTTCTTCCACTCCGACATTTCATGAACTTTGTGTTTCAGACTCCGAAATCTCCCGCTTTGAATCGGTATGTTACGTTTTTTTAATCTTTAGTCAGTTTTTCTTTGCTGGGTACGAAGTGATTTTAGTATTTCTTCAGGCTTTCTTGATTTGAATTCTTCTTGGGTTTTTTTGTTTGGATTGATGGGATTGCTTTACTTTGTTATTGGAATACAAGTTTAAGTTACTTGGGGTTGAATGATTCTTTTTGTAACTGATTTTGTTTGATGAAGTTTTGCGTTGAATCTTTGATTTATTGACTTGTGATTGTGCTGTTTATTAATTTGACGATTTCCAGTTTTGATTGATGGCGGATGATCTTAGTAGATACTCCTCTTTTCTTCGGTTCCGGTCTTAATATGTGTTTTGTTTATTATGTTCTTTTAAATTTGGTGTATTCGCGTAAACATAGTGACAAATTTGTGCGAGTTTTGAGTTCAAATCTTGGTAGCTTATGGTTTCATCTTAAGAAGAGAGCAGCTTAAGCTATCGAGATGTTTTTCCTTCCCAAAAGCTTTTATTTTTTTTTAAATTGTTGTTAGTTTTTGTTTGTGTTTAATAGTTTGCTTGTTTTGTTCATGTTGGCTAATAGTAGAATAAAGAGAAGTAAGTAGAAGATCTGTCTATGAAGTTAAAACTGGAGATTAAAAAGGCCTTAGAATTGGATTTCACGGCAACCCTACAATTGATTTTAAGAGTTAGTTATGTCGAATGAACTTTCTAATTTATAGATGAATTGACAGACGTAAATATGTCAATTTGACTAGCGATGAATTTTTGTTTGGTTAATTAGTTCTTTAATTCGAGAATGTTGATTGATTAGATTTTGGAGCTTTACTAGCCATATTCTCTATAGTGCAGCTTGTTTGTAATTCCTTTTTTGCTTTGATGATTGTTTGGTTCTGAGTGTCTCAGGACATCTGCTAATCTGTTTTTCTTGTTTCTGATTTATAGGTTGTGGGTTCTTCAGAGCCTATTAAAAGTACTGTTGTAGAGACTTCGTCTGGCATGTATTTCCCAATCATTCGTTCTGGTAGCTATGCCGACATCGGATCTAGGGTGTCAATGGATGATGAACACATTTGTGTTGATGATCTATCTGCCTGCCTTGGGTCTCTCTTCAAATGTCCTTTGCGTAGTGCTTTTTATGCAGTGTTTGATGGTCATGGTGGACCTGATGCGGCTGTCTATGTCAAAAAGAATGCCATGAAATTATTTTTTGAGGATGCTGATTTGCCTCAAACATCTGATATTGACGATATTTTCTTTGCGGAGTTGGAGAATTCTTATAGGAAAGCATTTTTATTGGCAGACCTGGCCTTGGCTGATGAATGCAGTGTAAGCAGTCTGTGCGGAACAACTGCACTGACTGCCCTAGTAATTGGAAGGCATTTACTGGTTGCAAATGCTGGTGACTGCCGGGCCGTTCTCTGTAGAAAAGGAATTGCGGTTGATATGTCTCAGGATCATAAGACTTCCTATCTACCAGAACGTAGGCGAGTTGAGGAGTTGGGCGGATACATTGACAATGAGGGATATGTTAATGGTTTATCTGTCACACGTGCCCTTGGAGACTGGGACTTGAAACTCGCACTTGGGCCTGCGTCGCCTCTCATTGCTGACCCAGATGTTCAGCAAGTTGCATTGACAGAGGATGATGAATTCCTAATCATTGGCTGTGATGGTATTTGGGATGTAATGTCAAGCCAGTCTGCAGTCAGCCTTGTCCGTCGTGGGCTTAGGCGGCATGATGATCCCCATAAGTGTGCTCAAGAACTTGCCATGGAAGCATTACGACTAAATTCATCTGACAATCTGACTGTTATTGTTATCTGCTTTGCTTCCCTTGACAGTTCCGAATCATGTCCTCCTCGGCAAAGAAGGTTCAGGTGCTCCAGTCTATCTGAGGAAGCCCGAAGTAGGTTGAAGAGGTATCTAGAAGGCAATTGATTGTATATGCAAATTATTTCGTACTATTTACTGATAATGTTCAGAAAGGATTGTTATCTGTTTCTAGGCTGTATCAGATAGTTTTAAGGAAAAAAAAAAAAAAAAGCAGCCAGCAGTTTTGTAGGATAGAAGAGAACACTGGAGTTTTTGGAATTTCAATGAATTAATTGGGTTCTCTGCAATGAGCCGGCCACACCATATTTGCTCTCAATTTCACTTTCTTACATGTGTAGATAGACATCTCCAATTTTTTTTTTTTTTACATGCTCCACATGAATATGCAATACTAGTTACATAATTTTTTGTCGGATATAACTTGATAATGCTGATTGTATGGTAGCTATGACATGATATATTCTACATATTCTTCCTGAATGTATAATTGTTTTTTTTGTGGGAGGTCATGCCAAAGAAAGATTTGTTGCTTAGCTTTCTCTAAAGAAAAGAACAACCGAAACGTTAGCGTCAAAGGGCATTCCTCCACCACCAATATGAAGCAAACACACTCTCACACAAAGATAGGTGGTAAGGTAAGGTGTGTGAGGCCATCAATGTTCAGGATTCCAGATAATAGAATGCCAGAAACTATCAATCCCCTGCTTTGTGTCCTTTATAACTAAAAGTATCAACCAACATAAATATCACAAATTTTGTATTAAATCAGAAAGCAAACCGAACCTTGATTAAGAGATCTCGGCCGTGAACTTAGACCTGCTACTTTGCTAGCTATAATACTGGCCCCACCCGCATTACTAGAACATAAAAACGTTGAGATTCCATTTTCTACGGGTAGGAAATAAACCCATTCTGTACAACAGCTCTACATTATAGATTACCACCCGACAAAATTTTCAAAACCTGATCGACGGTTCAGATTGAAGAATAATTTTCACACCCTGATAAACGGTTCAGATTTGACGAATAATCTTAGAAACTCTAATAGACGCCACACCAGATTACCCTAAAACGCTTAAAACGCTCAGTCTGCATTGGACCAAAAATAAATAAACAATAAGGAATTTGATTGCTAAACGAAGCTGCGGAAAATGGCGATGGCTAGTCTTGCTAGAAGGAAGGCCTACCTGCTCTCCAGAAAAGTCTCCGGTTCGTCCAGTGATGTTTTCAAGTACAGTTTCTCGCTAACTAGCTTCTCCAGGGGGTTCGCTTCGGGATCCGACGAGAACGACGTCGTTGTCATCGGCGGTGGTCCCGGAGGATACGTTGCCGCCATCAAAGCTGCACAACTAGGTCTGAAGACTACGTGCATCGAGAAACGTGGAACCCTTGGTGGTACTTGCCTCAACGTTGGCTGCATCCCCTCCAAGGTCTGTCCTTTTATAAATCTTAGGGTTTCTTCTGGAAAATGATTGTGAGTTTTAGTTTTTTGTTGAAAATTGGATCTAGTAATTTGATTTATATGAATTTAGAATCACTCTTTTAAGTGTTGTTGTTTGAAAATGATGGGATTTTGGGTGGAGAAAAGAGAGTATCTTATTTGATGTGATAGTTCGTTTTTACAAGGTCCGGAAATGAATTTGATTTGAATTATGTTGCTTTGGTGTTTTCAGCTTTGTATTTTGATGCCTAAAATGAAGTTTGCAAAATAATTAAAAGGGAAGAGATTAGTCTACAGATTAGTATGATCAATATATTAGATTAGTATTATGATAACTAACTGATTGCAGTTTGTTAAGATTGTCGACAAAATAGAGTAGAGCAGAGTTCCTGAACGTTTTGATTCCTCTTTGTTCTTTCTTTCTTGTTGTTGTATTTGATTTACTGTAGCTAAGTCTTAATTTTTCCGACTTCTCAGGTTATTAGACTTTTTCGCTTTTCCAGATATTATTAATAGTAATTGTCTATTGTATCCCCGACACCTCAATAGGGGAGGATTTTGCGTTTGACATTGCATTTTAATTTTGAGCATGCCATGATTTCGATGCATTCAGAATTTAGCTTTTGTAATCTTTCTGATATTCAGGCACTTCTTCATTCCTCCCACATGTACCATGAAGCCACGCATTCTTTTGCTCACCACGGTGTAAAGTTTTCTTCTGTTGAGGTTGATTTACCTGCCATGATGGCCCAAAAAGATAAAGCTGTCTCTAATCTTACTAAAGGTATTGAAGGTCTATTTAAGAAGAACAAAGTAAACTATGTCAAAGGCTATGGGAAGTTTATTTCCCCTTCTGAGGTATCTGTGGACACCATCGAAGGTGAAAACACTGTTGTGAAAGGCAAGAATATTATAGTTGCTACTGGTTCTGATGTCAAGTCTCTACCTGGGATCACCATTGATGAAAAGAGAATTGTATCATCCACTGGAGCTTTAGCATTGACTGAAATTCCAAAGAAACTTGTGGTCATTGGGGCAGGCTACATTGGACTGGAGATGGGCTCAGTTTGGGGCAGACTTGGTTCAGAAGTCACTGTTGTTGAATTTGCTGGTGACATTGTCCCAACCATGGATGGGGAAGTTCGCAAGCAATTCCAACGTTCACTTGAGAAGCAGAAGATGAAATTCATGCTTAAAACTAAGGTGGTGGCAGTTGATACATCTGGAGATGGTGTGAAGTTAACACTTGAACCAGCAGCTGGTGGTGACAAGACCACACTTGAAGCAGATGTTGTTCTTGTCTCCGCTGGTAGAACTCCATTCACTGCTGGGCTTGGGCTAGACAAGATAGGAGTGGAAATTGATAAGATGGGACGGATATTAGTCAATGAAAGATTTGCTACAAATGTTTCAGGTGTCTATGCGATTGGGGATGTAATTCCAGGGCCAATGTTAGCCCACAAGGCAGAAGAGGATGGAGTTGCTTGTGTGGAATTCATAGCTGGTAAACAAGGGCACGTCGACTATGATAAAGTCCCCGGCGTTGTCTATACACACCCTGAGGTTGCTTCTGTTGGGAAGACTGAGGAGCAGGTTAAGTCACTTGGTATTGATTACCGTGTTGGGAAGTTCCCTTTCTTGGCTAATAGCCGGGCAAAAGCAATTGATGATGCTGAAGGTTTAGTCAAGATTTTGGCAGAGAAAGAGACAGACAAAATACTGGGGGTTCATATTATGGCGCCCAATGCTGGGGAGCTCATCCATGAAGCTGTGCTGGCCATTAATTATGATGCAGCAAGTGAAGACATAGCACGGGTGTGCCATGCGCACCCTACAATGAGTGAGGCATTGAAGGAAGCTGCTATGGCCACTCACGACAAACCCATTCACATCTAAGGAGCGGGGCATTACTCTGTTATGTTTTTTTTTAAAAGAATTTTGGATGTCTTTTCCAGGACTTCATTCCTATTTTCTCAACCATCCAACACTGAAGCAGATGTTTGAATAGAAATTGCATCTCTTGATTTCTTTGTCGTCTAGGATGACAGAACAACTTGGATTTGATTTCTTTTGTGTTGATATGCAAAATAATAAGTATACATGAGGAATACGTACGTTTTTTGTGTTGATATGCAAAATAATAAGTGTACACGAGGAATACGTACGTTTTCTAATGCATGTTATGGCATATCATAAGCGTTTGCATTACTCAGTGTGATTGTGCCTTTCATGTTTTTCCATTTGATTGACAGGCACAACTGACTTATTTGAACCGTGGACAATAATGATACACTCAGATTATCTGAGAATTTTTCATGTGCTCTTAGGCAAATTGCCATGGCTAGTTTGAATTATAAATTCAACGAAAGAAAATCTGGCTAGTGCTCATTAAGGTTAATCATTAAGGATAGCGATTGCTGTGTGAACGAATGAGTAGTTGCCCATGAGTTATTGGTTTGTCAGTTACTTCACCTTTTGAACGACGCTGATTATTAAGCATATATTAGGAACTAATGAACCCAAAGTGCGTTGTGGGGATTGTCCTTCAACCTTGAAGCACACTTATGAGTAGCTTTCCTAAAGCCGTAGACAGAATGAGTCTGTCCAAGAAGCTGGTAATTAATAATTTATATCAGATTCTTATATGCAACGACATACCAGTGAAGATCATAATAGCGGGAAATGGTAAATACGAAAAAATGAAGAGTGCAGGAACAAGAAAAAAAAAATGAGATCGCATCCATTTCCTTCTCATTACCATGTGGCAGAGCAGCGCCATGCTCCACGAACCAAAACACCTACCAACCGTATCATATAAATCAGAAGGAGAAATAACAGAGCTATTGACAATTAACATCATCTCCCATCCTTCAGAATATATATATTCCAGATAAGATCCACAAAATATTTGAAATATCCCAAACCGCACGTCAACTTGTCACAGAACTAGAGCCATGGAACCGCACCTATTGGAAACACGGCCTTTGCTTTGTTTTGATAACCCATTGTATCTTCCGCTCAGCAACTTCCAGATGGTGGTCTTGGGAATTCTCAAGTGAATACTAATTCAGAAGTAACCAAAAATCACGGCTCCTCTCTCATATCTGTCCTTCTCCTGGCCTGAAGAGCCAACCGTGCATCTCTCTCCCTCTCAAACTCCCGGTAATCTGCCCGTTGCAGGAAGGAAACCTTATCTAAATACTGATTTGAGCTCTTCTTGTATGCATCTAACTCCTCCTCCAGTCCTTTCTCTTCCTTGAACTCACCCCAATCCTTCTTTGTTTTGTCAAGCACACTCAGCTTTGCTTTCTTCTTAATTTGTTCCAGAACAGCATCGACACCAGAAGGTGCAGCAGCTTTAGACTTTTCAGATGCCTCCTTTGAATCAGCATCAACAAGCTTCTTAACTTCAATTTCTTGACCAGCAAACTCCCTTACCTCAGTAATCTAGAAAAAACATAGAAGAGTAAATCATGATGAGCATATCGAGCATGGAAGCCCTGCAGGTTCACAAACCACCAACATGCATAGAAGAACCTAAAATCAATCTTAAAGCAATGCCAAGAACATTGCTTGATCTTAGATTATTGAGTGCCAAAAGCCTTGTGTATGCTACCATGCAAAAGATGCATCTCCATATACCCCACAAAGACAATGCCAATATCAGCAAATGGTTTCATCATCACAAAGTTCATTATCCAGGCTAAATAAATTCCAGAATAAAATGAGAAAAATAGTGATTACCCCAACTTTTCCCCTGCCCAACACAGCAGCTGCAGCATCCTTTACTGCTGATAAAGCAGCAGCAGCAAGCCTCTTGGTCTCATCACTAGAGTCATCCTGCAAAAAACTAGGTCTCTTTTGTCGCAAGATTCCATCCTGCATACCCTCCTCGGTAGATTCTGTCTTGTTGGATACACTTTCCAAATACTTCATCCAGTTCTGCAAGAAGAAAATCAAGGAAAAATGAGTAAAACTTTAACCTCACTGTCTAAAAAAAAATCCACAGCAAGCACAGAAAATGAGGAATCCTCACATTGGATGTCAGTGGAGTTTTATTCACAGTTGAACTAGGCTTGCTCGAAAAAGATTTGAATGTTCTTTTGGGCACCCCTTTGTTCATGTCCTCCCATATAGCAGCAATCTTCTTATCATCATCACTAGTACCATTTGGCACAACACTAGGTCCATTCTGTGGTGACTCCTTTGGTGCCAGGCCTAGATATGTAATCCAATTCTGAAAAATAAAATCAAGGTTGAAACTTGAAAATATTGTAAGCCAAATACTACTTAAATAATTCCATTAAAAGCAAAAGAATTAAAAAAAATCTCACATTGGACATTTTTGATGATGCTTTATTCACAGTTGAAGTCGAATTGTTTGAGAATGACTTAAGCGTCTTAATAGAAGTCCCCCTATTCATTTGCTCCCACATCACTTCCACCTGACTTTTCAACTCTAACAGAAGAAAGGAATACATTAGCCCCCTTAATTTTGCATTAGCCATCCTTCATTTTGGACAGCTAAAAACGTTGATAAAAAAGAATAGCATCACAAGAATAGATGCGAGTAAACATGAAGACACTAAATCCTAAATTCTTACGAGCATCTTCAGGCTGAGACCCTGAGCTTGGACCAGGAGCCACTTCCTTGAGTAATCCATCTTTATCAGATACATTACCTGAAAGACAATGTCCAGCCTGTTATTAAGAGTACGAAAACATAAAATTGCATCTACATTGCTCACGACTGGACACATAAAATAGAAATTTTCACATGATGGCAAGTGACAGTAACTAATTATTGACCTTCCAATTTGCCTGGTAAAGATCCCATCTAACGGCAAATCTACACTTCATGCTCTTCTAAAATGTTAAGTCGTCCAGCAGACAGGATCACATACTACTTAGTTGTTAAATACTGGCTACATACTACGATAAAAGACAAGCCCATGGACTAGTCTAGGCAGTAGGCAGTAATTGATATAAAGCACAAAACGAAATTTCATAAACACCCTTCAAAATTTTGGTGTCAGCTTTTGAAAAAAAAATACCCATAATCAACTCAGTGTATCCCCCAAACGCACTCAGTGAAATTGAGTCGTAAACTGGGGTGCCTGCCAAACCTTATAATCATGAGGGAAACACAAAACTCACGACATTTCGCCAGCTGAGCAGCCCTAACCCTGAGGTATCAAACCCTAAACCCTGTGAAAGCAAACTATGGACCTGACCACTCCACTAACCTGAAAAGTAACAACTAAATCAACAGAAAGGACCCATAACATCGAAATAAACTTTTGCACTCACCAATCCTTTTACTTCTCACCAATATCCTTGCATTACAAGTATTCCAAACTTCAACCGAGCAAAAAAATCATAATAATTTTAACATGATTTAAATTAAAAATCACATAATCATGGATTCCTCTTATTTTAATCCGTAAATTAAAAACTAAGACACTAGTTTCTTCTTCTATTTTTTTCCAAACAAAACTTGAGAGAAACAGCAGTAGCTCTTAGAAGATTGAGCAAAATTAAAGATATTTAAACTGAATACAGCAGAAGCAATGAAATTGGTTTGGAAAATGAAACCTGAGACATCGACGCCAACGCTGTTGGTTGCAGCCATCGATTGAGCCACAATTAATTTTTGTCAACAAGAGAATATTTTTATTTTGTATGCAAATAGTAGTTTATTCACAAAAACTGGGATTTGGAAAACCCTAGAGAGATATTGAGAAGAAGAAGGAGAACGATAATATCTGTAGTCTCTCCTCCTCTGTATGAAACGGTGTCGTGAGTAAGCAACCAATTCCTTTTATGTGGGATGGGCCGGGCCCTTTAGTGGTCATAAATCGTGTTATAGGATCTGTTTCCTCTCCTCATTGGTATGAGACGGTGACATTATTAAATATTATTATTTGTCTAATGATTAATTATTAATCTATAATATAAAATAATGGATGAATTAGGGTTAAAATGAAAATAAATTAACCAAAAAATCTAATTTTATAAGAATATTGTAATACTTTTCAAGTTTTCTTTTATTTAAAATATCCTTGAAATATTTGCAATGAGATGTAAAGACTGGGATTTGATTTTCAATTGTCTAATAATCTGGAATATCCGTTCAATTTTAATTATTTTTATATCTTTAGGGTTCCTTATTCTTAGCCA
>JANKKB010000944.1:0-10600 GCA_026225775.1 Bursera palmeri
CTTTGCTTACCTACCAACTCACACATTACTCACAGCTCACATGCACACACTCACAGCTCATACAACCTCTTTTCAACATATATATATATATATATATGTTACATTTGAGCTATAAACTTGTCACAAGTGGTAAGACTTTGTCTTCTATTCTCCTTAACTACTTTGATTCTTGGTTTGATTCTGTTCTCGGTTATAGAATACTCTTTCACTGAATGTTTTTCTCTGCTTGCTAGATTGCAGTTGCAGTGTCTGATATATTTTCATTTGCATATCTCTTAACAGGTTATTGCATAATGAGGTTGGGAAACATAGAACAGGATCCCGAGGATAAAACTGTTAGCATTCTAAATTCTGACCCTCTTTCTGTGACGCAATGGAGCCTTTTGGCGACGTGTCTATTTTTCTCCACTGGTCACTGGTAAATTGCCTATTCAGATTGATATTTGCTTCTTTGCTAATTTTGATTCTATGATGCTTCCAAACTGATTCATTTTGGTTGTTCATCAACTAAATTAGTCTGGTTACGCTAAAACTTGAGCTGAGGAAGATCAGAATTATTAACTCTTTCTATGCTAATCCTTTCAGGTGTGCTTTTGATGGTCTCCGATATAGTGCTGCATTTATTGGGTGAGTTTAGGATAGGCATATTCATTGCATCTTACATGGGAGAGCTAGTTAGCTTAACATATATCTCGCTGGATAAATGGCAAACTCAGATTTGAGTTTCAATTTATTATCAATCTCAAAGCAAATATTTTTTTTTAACGGTTTGAACCTCCACACATGATGCAACAGTCACTACTAAAATGGGCTGGTGTCCACAGCTCTATAGGTGGATTTTTTTGACGTGTATGGATGTCTTTCAGGTTTGATGACTTTATCCTTGTTCGCCAAGCCATCCTTCTTACAATTGACACATTTGGGTTTTCCCACGTTCTTCCTGTTTTTGGACTTCCGTTCCTGGTTACATGGCAACATTTGCAGGGTCAGGCTAACAAGGATAGACGGTTTCTTTCCATGCAATTATTCCAAGTAAGTTTGTCACCTAAATGAGCATGAATCTTATGAAAATTTCTTTGAAAATGTTATTTTCATCTGATTAAGTTGGAGTTATCAAATCATGGTGAAGGCTGATTGTTCTCTTTTCACATATAATCTTAGATGTATTTGATGTATGGACTTATGACGGCAACTACAGTGATAGCCACTATAATCTGTGTGACCGTACAGAGGCGGCATCTAATGGTAACAACAATCTTCGGCCGTGACAATTTCCTTAACCATTCAAGTGTATGTGCTTTTGACATTTACGAATTCGATTGTTGATGCGTTCTTGCAGGTATGGGGCCTGTTTGCTCCCAAGTTTGTTTTCGAAGTGGTGGGTTTTCTTCTTACGGACGTCTTAATTTGTTTGGCCTGCTTTTACTATTTTGGTCGAGAGGGGTGATAGTACGATTAACTATTGACTAACATGAAATTTTGTTTTCTTTGTATATTTTTATTCTAAATTAGATATAGTTATATATGTGGTTAACATTTTTTTTTTCAGTTGTAATCATGCTATAATTTTTCGATAATATTTTTGAATAATTTTTTTTCTTTTGGAAAAAAAAAAGCGTTTGAGAAATGTCTTAGTAAAAGGGTTTCTCGTTCTTGCGAGACTGATCAATTGCAACAATTGGAGAACAAAGCGTAATAGGAATATAAATAATGGTGAATAAAAGAACAAAATCTTAAGTGAAATTTTGCTATTCAGTCGCACGTGGCAATAAAATTAGGACAAAATAATGTAGCAACGTAGGTGATAGAGGCCCCATATAATATATGACGCATATCCATATGTATAGCTGTTCTGCTCTGATAAAAAGTGGATGGACTAAAGTATTGCTCAGTTATTGACTGTCTTATATGCATCGAAGTGAACATGATTCAGATTTTAAAGTTTTGTTGAAGGCATCTTTGCTCTTTGCTTTTAATCAACATAAAGAATCTATCTCACACCAATAACCCTATGCTGGTGGAGGTCGTAGTTTTCATGCAACAGGGTCTTTTGTCATCTAATGACTAATGCTGGTTTTACACTTCCACATCAATATGCATCTTTATCATAATATTTAATTAAGGCAGTAATTATATAACCGTGCGTGATAATGATATATATTGCCGATTAATTATATAATTGAATCTCTGGAGCCAAGGCCGGTCAGACGGCCGTTTAGTCTGATTCTTAAACGCTCCTGATGGGTGGTATTGAATCTTATATAAGCACTCACATTATAACCTTAATTTGCTTCTATATATGTATATGTATACCACACAACACATTTAATCTTTCTTACAGGTGACGATCAATATTTATTTCCCTTCCTTAATCCCTATCTGGCCTTGCTGTCAACCGAGTTCCCACCCATGGTAATCATCGTTTACCTAGTTATAAGTATCTACTCTACTCTTTAATTTAACCTTGGAAGTACTAAATATGTAAATGCCAAATTCAGCTTTCGACCCCACAAGGGCATGCTCTTGCATTATAAGTTATTTGTAATTTAATTACTTAATTCTATCTATTTCTCATAATAAACTCCTAATTAACATGTAGGAGTCGAGTGATAAAGCTGGTGTCAAAGATTTAATCTATCGGCCCATGAAGAACCCGAGACAAGGTGGATTTAAAGCCACCTATTTCATCCTTGGTAAGTTATTGATTAAAGAGTGGTTAGTAGTAGTACCTGCTGTAAAATGAATGAGCAGCGCAAATGGTTTTACGTCCAGTTCGGTTTGGTGTAAGTTAGAACGCTAATTCTTTATGTGTACATATATTGCAGCAATTATGGGGCTGGACAACATAGGCTTTGTGGCCAACATGGTAAGCTTGATCCTATATTTCTCTTCGGTCATGCACTTCGACCTTTCTGGTTCGGCAACAACTACTACAAACTACTTGGGTACCACATTCTTGCTCACACTTGTTGGAGGCTTCATTTCTGATACTTACATGAATCGTCTCAACACTTGTCTAATCTTTGGAACAATTCAGTTATTGGTATACATTCTACTTCCCTTTCATACTAGTACCAAAATTCCAATGCAACATTTAGAAAATGTGGTAAACTTTTGTAACCTAAATTCTGGAAGGGATATTGGTATGTGATTACCAATATTTGACATCAGGGGTACTCGTTGATGATAATTCAATCCCATTACTCTAAACTACAACCTGAGCGATGTGGGAAGAATAGCTGTGTGCACGGTGACAAAGCTCTGCTGTTCTATGTTGCAATATCCTTGTTGGGACTAGGAGGAGGCGGAATCAGAGGGTCCATTCCAGCTTTAGGTGCTGATCAGTTTGACTACGAGGATCCAAATGAACGCAAGCATATAGCCAGCTTCTTCAACTGGTTTTTGCTAAGCATAACTATTGGGGCTACTATTGGGGTTACATTTGTAGTGTATGTAAGCACAAACGTGGGATGGGATACAGGTTTCATTATTTCCATGTCTTGCGCTTTTCTTGGCCTTGTGTTTGCTGCATTAGGAAAGCCATTTTATCGAGTCCGAGTGCCTGGAGAAAGTCCATTATTGAGGATTGTAGAGGTTTGTTTGTCTTGTTCTTTCCTAGCAAGCTAATTAACAGGTTCCTTAATTAAGTTCATAAACATTAATCATAGTTTGATTACTTTGTGCAGGTCTTCGTGGTCAGTATAAAGAACTGGCGGATAAAAGTGCCGCAGAATACGGATGACTTGTACGAAATACGTGATTATGAGTCTGCTTCTAGGGGAGAGCTCATCCCCCACAGTAACCAATTCAGGTGGGTTAATTTCTTGAAGCAACTTGACCGCTTTTATTCAAACATATGGAACAGAAACGTTAGTGATGTGCATTTAATGACTATAATCAATGCACTTATGAACTAGAGCAAGTTTAAATATAAGTCGTTAGTCTTACCTAACAAACAAATCACTGTAATAATTTTTAAAGAAAGTTTAGGATATATTTATTACATCACGCTAATATAATGATGTGATACATCTATTCAATTGTGAGTTGATAAATGGATTTCACTCTCCTTTAAAAGTTTTAACTAATGTTATTTTGAAACTTAGAAATTATAAGTGATATCTTACAAATGTTGAATTATCCTGGACTTTCACTAGTAAAGGTGACTGACTAAGTTCAATTATTTGCCAGATTCTTAGACAAAGCAGCCGTTCTCCCTAAGGACATCATGCCAGGAAAATGGAAAGTTTGCAGAGTGACACAAGTTGAGGAAGTGAAGATCCTGACAAGGATGATGCCGATCCTGCTGAGCACTACCCTCATGAACACATGCCTAGCCCAGTTGCAAACAGTTTCTGTCCAACAAGGAACCATGATGGATCCAAGTCTTGGCAATTTCCAAGTCCCCTCAGCCTCCATTCCCGTGATTCCTTTGGTGTTCATGTCAGTGCTTATACCTGTTTATGAATTTGCTTTCGTTCCCGTTTTGCGGAAAGTGACCGGACACCCCAATGGCATTACACACCTGCAAAGAGTCGGGGTAGGGCTTGTCCTCTCCGCCATTTCGATGGGAATAGCAGGGATTATAGAAGTGATGAGAAAGCGTGAATTCGTCCAACAGAATCACCGCATCAGCCTGTTTTGGCTTTCCATTCATTATGCAATCTTTGGAATTGCAGACATGTTCACCCTTGTTGGGCTGATGGAGTTCTTTTACCGTGAGGCTCCTGTTGGCATGAGATCGCTCTCCACTTCCTTTTCCTGGCTCTCCCTAGCCATCGGCTACTACATAAGCACAATTTTTGTTGAGATTATCAACTCGGTGACGAGTAAATATACGAAAAACAAGTTAGGATGGCTTGAAGGGGTTGATATGAACAAGAATCACGTGGAGCTATTCTACTGGTTATTGGCAATTCTCAGTATTATTAATTTTGGCAACTACATCTTTTGGGCTAAATGGTACAAGTATAAAGAAGATACTCATGTTGATGAAGAAAGACTAACCAAAACAGGTCCTGGCCGAACAGATAAGTCTTTTTCTACAGCAGGTTTAAGCATTGTATCTAAGCAGCAAGAAGGTTCCCTTGATGAAGTAAAAGGCGAGAGCCAATTAAAGGCAAAATGACCTTGCATTGCACCTTTGTTTCAATCAAGTCTCATGGGAAGTTATAAATGATAATGATGATGAGCCACAATTTAGAGATCACCCCAGATTCAACAGTTATCCTTTAAAAGTATAGCTAGAGATTTATACTAGTGAACCACAATGAGGAGTTTTTATTAATCACCACTGTCTAGTTTAGTATCAACTTCAATTAATGCGATGATAAATGAGAATCTTATTATAGGTCTTGTTAGAATTTGGTTGAAGTTTGTTATCAATGAAAAGCAGCCTATATGTAATACAGCACATGGTTACATGAATGATTAACAACATCGCAGGTGAACTTCAAGTCAATGAAGAGAAAAGAAAAAGCCATAAAGGTTTATTTAAGTTTGTGGTAACCAGCTACTCCTATAACATTCGATTTCTGTCACCATTTAGTCCAAATTAGAAGAAGCAAAAGAAGAAAGGTCTAAGAATACAACTGGGTAAAATAATTGTGTATGTCAGGACATTCTTTTCCGGATATCAAGGGAGAGGTAGAGAGATAGTGAGAGGCTATAAGACATTTATATCCCTCTCCGTGAGTGTCGGTGAGCTTTCCCCACTCCAGTCTCCAGTCCCCACCTCTTAGAATCTAATCTTGGGAGATGATAATATGTAAGGTAAACCATTCAAAAGTACCCCACCCCTGCACACCAACTATCCTTCATTCTGATTAGCTTTTAGGCTTACNTAAATTAATAGCACTTAAAGTGTAAAAATGATATTTAAACTTACAATAAATGTACACTTTTAAGTGCTTATCACTTACAATAGCTTTATTTGTCATGTCACCTTCACCGATGGAGCCACATGCATTCTTCAAACTTGCCGTATGCCTGTCTGTCTCCAATAAGATACTTGTATTTTCCTTTCACTTGTAAGCTTTCGACATAAATAAAATGAAACTGAACCTGATAGTCTCTCTGTCTAACTAGTATACACGGCATTTCCTCTGTTCTTCATAGCCGCTTTGTGGTACTTTTCAGCACATAAGAAACAAAGCGAGCTATGGAGTGCAGGGATGCTAGTAATAAGATCAAGGCTTCTCCTCCTTTAGTTAAGTTAATATGGGCATATGGGATGATGAGTTTGATATTGTGTAAACGGGTGGATGGATTCAAGGACTCAAATGTAAGCGTTTACGATAATGCGAAGAGTTATGGAGTCTCTGATACTGTACCGTTGATGGTGGGTCTTACTCTTATTAACGGAGCTGCTGCTAAAGGAGCAAGTATCCTCTACCTCCCCAAATTTACTCTGTATTTATAAACTTTCTTATAGGTACATCTTGGAACTTTATATCTTTCTGCAACTTCTATAATATGCGAAAATACAATATTTATTTGTGCTTGTAATTGAGCAAATATAATTTATAATAGGCCATTATCTTTCTACTTTTCTATGAACAGTCTGCCTGGACGGAACATTACCTGGGTATCATCTCCACAGAGGATACGGATCTGGTGCAAACAATTGGCTCATTTCATTGGAGGTAAGTGAGACCATCCAAAATTTCTTGCTTGGTATAGTCTCTAAAGGGCAGTAGGCAATATTATTAAAATAAGTTTAATCTTTCAAGTAAATTTCAAAAGCCCTGAGTTTTACGTTAGTAATGGGCATGACTTGCAAACAACCACTTTCCCAATAGAATGCTAATCGTGAAAAGTGATGCAAGGATGAGTAGAGTCGAACTTGAAACTTTTAGGTATAATATCATGTTTCTTTAAAAAAAAAATCACTTAATTTTAAAAGCTTAAACTATCAAGTAACAACTTAACATTAATATTTAAGTCTAACAATAATAATATCTCCTTGCTACTAAAATATGTAACAAGTTTTTATGCAATGTTTCTTGTTCTATTAGTCTGCAATAGGATTAATGAGTTTGAAAGGGTTTAATGTTCTGATGACAGGGAGGAGGCTGGTGTAATTCTATTAGAGCTTGTGTTTACCGTAAGAAAACACATCGTGGTTCATCAACATACATGGAAAAGCAGATACCATTTACTGGAATATTGAGCAATAAAGCTGAAGAAAATCCTGGTCATATCCCTAACAACATGCTAACTTGATGTATGTAAATAAGTTCTTCAACATGATTGCTTATCTGTTTGATGGAATTATAATATTTGCAGATATTTTTAATTGGAACAGAGTTAAGATTCGTTATTGTGATGGTGCATCTTTCAGTGGCGACAGTCAAAATGAGGTTGGTGTGAATATAACTTCATGTGCCTCTTTTGTTTAAGTCGAACTTTGAGAAATCAAGCACTCTGAATCATTAAAAATGGTCACTATCTGAAATTTATCTCCTTCAGAGTTAAGCTAAACAAATGTTCAGTACAATAAAAAATTACAAAATTAGGAAACGTATATAATCTCTGTTTTTCACAACTTTTTCTCAAATTATCTTTTATACATAAAAGGATTTTGTAGTGGTACAACTTGACTCAGCAAAGTCTTTAATCAACCTTATTAAGTTGGGGATATGAATTTTTCTTTGCCATTCAACTCTATGTAGACCTCTGGTTGAATGAACAATGATTTCTTCCCTGCTCCATAGGCAGCACAACTGTATTTTAGAGGACAAAGGATTTGGTCAACTGCAATGGACGATCTGATGTCAAAAGGAATGCGCTATGCTAGACAGGTTTGTTTGTGACATGATTTAAATTTTACTGTGGCCTCTTGATTTTTTGTAATGATCTTTATAAGTTTTTGGGCCCCCTAGGCTCTTCTTGCTGGATGTTCTGCTGGGGGCTTGGCAGCAATACTTCATTGTGATGAATTCCGGGAACTATTTCCACGGACTACTAGAGTCAAATGCCTTAGTGATGGTGGATTGTTCCTTGATGTGTACACGCCTCTCATCCTAATTTTTAATCACTTTAATTCAAGATTGCTACTTTGATACTAATATATGGCTGTTATTCCTGTCATGTCTGCTATTGAAGAATTGATATATCTGGTCGGCGCACTGCAAGAAACATGTTTGGTGGTATGGTTAGCCTACAGGTGCTTATTATTTCAAATAAATTTCAACGAAGCTATAAGCCCATGAAATCACATGATCTTTAAATTTTCTGTTCTGTTAATAGTATTGACAAGGAATCTTCTATTGCAGAGAGTGAAGAATTTGCCATGGAGCTGCACAAAGCGTCTCAATCAAATTTTGGTAATCCTTTTCCTTGTATTAATTATAAAAACGATGCATAGATTGTATAAAACAATTGAAATACATTTTGCCTTCCTGGTTTGCCATTAATGTTTAATTTCCTTTGATTTTCAGTGTATTTTCCCTCAGCACTTGATTGCTAGTATGAAAACTCCACTCTTTCTTCTCAATGCAGCTTATGATACATGGCAGGTAAGTCACATATATATCTATATAAAAACTTTACAATCTGCACCAAAGTGATATATATGCAAAGGTTTCTAAAGATGTTACTGAAGAGCATTTCTTGTTTTCAAGTGTACTGAATAGATCAAAACTTAGACATAAATAGTATCTTTCAGATGGTCAAACTTTCACTTAGTTGTAGACTTGTAGTCATAACATTGCTCATAGAAGCTCCTTGGGTTGAGCAAAGAATACCTAATTCCCAATTCCTTGCAATTGGTGGCATGTATATTTATGGTTGGTGAGTCTGAAGCATGAAATTTCATGGTTCATGATGACCATATGCTGCCTTACATGATGAGATTTTCAGTACCTAGATGACTTTATAATAATCTATATGAGTTCCTTTTCCTTTTAATCAGATTCAGGTCAGTTTAGCTCCACCATCGGTTGATCCTCATGGCAATTGGCATGAATGCAGAAATAATTATGCACGTTGCACAGCATCCCAAGTTCGTTTTCTGCAAGGTGTGATTTTATACGATATTTTATTATCCATTGTGTTTTGCCAAAGGTGGTTTCAACTTTCATGGGATTAGTTATCCTTAAAAGAATCGTATCAATAACAGCTATGACTCATTTAACAATATCTGAAGCAGGTTTCCGAAACCAAATGGTAAATGCTGTTAAAGGTTTAGCAAAGCATAGGAACAACAGTTTCTTTATAAATTCGTGTTTTGCTCATTGCCAGACTGAGAGACAGGACATATGGTTCGCTAAAGATTCTCCCCGTATCAGAAACAAGGCATGTCCAATCTAACTTATGATTTCTTATATTCAATATGTTGGATTGAAATCATCTGTAGTTTTAGATCACTTATAATTAATTATAACTTGCATGCCATATTCCCAAGAGCATTTTGGTTCTTCTAGCCAACTTTCTTTCATTGGTTATCTTGTTTGAGGACAAAAAGAAGTATTACACTGAATAGGTTACATAACACAATAGAAGTTAAAATAGAAGCCTTGTATGTGCGATTTGTCATCAATATTAGTCAACCTATCTTAAAATAGAAGTTAGAAAGAGACCATATATATGATCTTAATTATGCACTATGGCATAGATAGATTCGCTGTTATTTGATGTTCATCATTTCTTCTTCATTCTCATGCTATAGATGAAAAGCCTCTGTCTAATCTTTATATATATGTATATTTATGATCAACCTGCAGAGAATCGCTGAGAGTGTTGGTGACTGGTATTTTGATCGAGTTAACACTAAGACTATTGATTGCGCATACCCTTGTGACAATACCTGCCACAATCAGGTGTTCAGAGGAAAATCAACCGAATTACAATCGATTTTTCTTTAAAGAAGAAAAATCTCGGCTTCTGAAATTATATTGTCAGTATGATCAATATTTATTGATAAAGATATTAAAACCTTGCACTATGGTGATGCGCAAGCTATATTTCTGTGTATTTTTTGCTATAATTTGGCCATGATATAAATCTATCTCATTCAACATCATCATATGCGGTTTCTGCGTGTTGAGTTTGGCTGACAAAGAAATAGCTTCGTCTACTAAAGCCAAACTAATTTACTATCTTAATCTGTAAACTTATAAATGCAGCAAAAATAAATACAAATTTTAAGCCATTTTAAGGCCGGCCAGAATCCGACAGCCGACATTGGAGAAAGAAAGGAAGAGAACATGAAATCATGTATCAGTGATGAAGTGGTTGAGTGTAATCCAGGCGCAAGTTATAGTCATTTTCAAAGAAAGCAACAAATTAAATTATTATTGTCACCTCACGGGACGGGACCTACTGTGAAATTAAGAATTATAACGATGTATACCTATTTGATTATTTATCTTTCGATGCATCAACCTGACATCGACTTGGTGCCAGATTCCATGCTTTAATTTGACATGTGCATGCATGTAACTATAAATAGGTTTGGGACTTCGAGAGTATGTATATCCATATATGTGTACCTTTTAATAATAATAACAATTCCGCCATGTCTGCATATCTTGCATATGGAAGGAATAACATAAGTAAAAGCAAGCACATTGCTGCTGTGCTGGGGCTACTGCAAGCG
>JANKKB010000945.1:3825-20805 GCA_026225775.1 Bursera palmeri
TCTCAGGGTCACGATGCAATGCAGGTATCAAATTCCATATGTGAACGCCTTTTGGTACTACAAAATTTCCCAACTTAATATCCGCAAAAGCTTCCCTTGCCACTACTACTGCAGGCGAATACAGGCGCAGGCTCTCTTGAATCACCATTGTCAGCTACAAACATGTACAATATCGAACTGTAATTAGAACCATGCAAATGGCATAATAATTAATCTTATGTATATTAATATTGTGAAAAAAAGACAAAGACACAACTACCGTTTTCAACTGGCGAAGTGTATCCATGTCTATCAAGGGCGAGGTATGATGTTGAGGAGCACCATAGACCTGGACAATCTCGGCTCTGATACGTTCTTGCCATTCAGGATACAGTGCAAGGAGCATCAAGGTCCAGGAGGCTGCAAGAGCAGNTTGTTTCGTAGCCAGCAAAGTAGATGTTTTTGCAATTGTCCACTATAAAACGGTTCATTTTATGTGTATCTTGCTGCAATTCACAATCAGTAGCAGCACTCTCAAGTATCATATCTAATAGGTCTTTTCCACNGATCCTTTTGGTTTTCTTGTTCACGACCTTTGATCAACTTCAGTATCAAAACCTCTATTTCTTTCTTTAACTTCCATATTTGTCTGTTACTCTTTGTTGGAAGGAATCTGATGACATCCCTCAGCACATATATTTGAATTAAGATCGTGATCAACAAATTAACACAATTAAATATTAAGATTAATTGGAATTTAAAACATACTTAAAGTTGGGGAATCCAAAAAGAAAATTTGGTTTGGACATGGCTTCTTGCATGGCCCTTAACTTGGCAAAAATATTCTTTCCTTGGGTGTAAGAGCTGCCAAAACAAGCTCTTGAGATGATATCCGCAGAAAGGCGTCTTAAATCCTGATCAACAAATAATTCTACAGTTTCTCCCTCGCTTTCTTTTACTCGGCTTTCCCATGTTCTTATCATTGCCATGGTACATTCCTCCATTAGACCTATCATGCCCTAATGAATATATATAAACACACACATTAATTCACTATAATTATCATCCCAATCCTCTTTATTCACCTAACTAACAATATTATAAGTATGTGATCGATGGTTCGAGAAAATGTATGAATACGGAGGGAACAAAAACAAATTTTGACCGTCCATAAACATTAAAATCTACATGTCAAAGATTAATACTAGGAAAAGGATCTGACTCGTTATATTAATGGTTAATTTGCATTAGCGTTAATGCTGAAAGGGAGGGGAAGGGATGAGTTTACCTTTACTTTGTGGAGGAAAAATTCAGGAGCAATAATTTTTCTCTGAGTGGCCCACTGGTGTCCGTTGGCCTTTATGATGCCACTCCCGAGCAAGGGCTCTGTTGCCCTTGAGAGATATGAAGGTCTACCTAAATCCAAGGACTTGTGTAACTTCAGTTCCTGTATCATCTCTGGTTTGCTTACGTACAGATGCTGCTGGCTCCCAGTTGAAAACATGTATATTGGCCCTGTATGTGCATATATATATTCCTACAAAATTAATTAAGCTACCTAGCTCTCACTAACATTAATATAATATGGATATTTTTAAGGTGTATCTTAAAATATATATTGACACTAAATACTATATAATATCTTTTAAAATTATATTTAATAATTAAAAATTTTATTAAAAGAATTAATCTACTAATTAAAATAATTAAAGACAATATCAAAATAATTTTTATAACAAAACTACACGATAAATATAAATTATTGATATTGTTATTAAGCCACGTCAAAACTACTTAATCCTGGTTAGTACCATAAACTATGTAGATATGCAAGTGAAGCAAAAGATTGAATATTCCTGCTTTAATATGAAAAGTATATATATATTCACATAAGAGGTGATCATGTTATCATGGAAAAGAAGTAGCTGCTAGCTGCATCTATGTTATAGAAATTTACCATAGTCGAGTGTCCATCTCTGGAGATAAGGAAAGGTGGAGCAAACCCAGTGGTTATGGGAGAGAGGCTGAGGCTCTGATACTGACGGACAATGATGCGTGATAGCCGTTGACTCCATCATTCGTTTTATATCTTTAGCATTCCCAAAGAGGAAGGAAGGAGTTGGACCACCAACGCCTTGTTTGGAAAGCATTGATCGGATCCTTTTACTCGTCACCCACCATGCATCACATAATTTTATCAACGCAATGATGCTCACTGCTACCGGGATCACCTGAAACCAACACATCGATCTCTGCTGCCTCCTTGTGCTAGACCTAGCTATTACCACCAAAGACTTCCTTCCTTTGTATGTAACAGGTAATCTCCCTCTCTCTGCTATGTAATATAAATATAAGTTGGCCTGGAGAATCTAGTTAACGGCCGTTAGTCACATCCGTTAAGTAAGACTGCCTCGAACTGAATAATTTATTTTGTTCAAAGCCCTTAAGTTTGATATATTATTAAAAGGGGTAAACCATAGACACCCCCAAAATTTGGTCTAAGTAACAAATTCACCCCTATTATTCATAAAGTAACATAAAGACCCCCATTTTGATATTTTAAGTAATATTAAGACCCTATTTTTATGGGGTAAGACCCCCATCTTTTCTAATTCTGGGGGTGTCTATGTTACTTTATAAATAACAGGAGTGAAATTGTTACTTAGACCAAACCTCAGAGGTGTCTATGTATTTACCCCTATTATTAAACAAACCCTTAAGTTTGAATAATGGCATGAGAATGCATTTGACGAGTTCCAAGGGTATAAAAGATATTTCGTGGTTTGAGGCTTAACTTAACATAAAATTAATAATGTCTGGGGGGTTTTGCAACCAAACATAGGAGGTTCAATGTATTGCATTGACCCAATTAAATTTTAAGAAAACACGTTACTTTATATTTTTGTTAAATTAATATTTATCCTCTAAAAATTAATATTTATCCCTCAAATTTTTTAAAGGATAAATATTATTTTAAAAAAAATAACTTTTTAAAAATAAATATCAATTTAATAAAAGTCTGAAATTAAAATTTTTTCGAAATTGAACGGAGAGATGGAGTAAATATCCCTTTTCTAGACTAGGAGGCTTGTTTGACCAAGCCTCAGCGGTGTCAGAAAACCCTTTTATAATATATATAGTAACATGCCGCCTTGTATTATACAAATATCGATATTCCACTTTGTATTCCCCAACTTTAGTTATTGTCTTATCTGTATATATTTAATTTATTACTTATAGGTGAATTTATTGAATATATTTTCTGAAAAGCATAGATAGGGAATATTAAAATCCTGAGTAATTTAAATAAGAAACATGAAAAACGTTACCAATTACAGTTTCTTAGTTAATTTTCTTTTTATTTTTAACCTTTTTTAACTGATGTTTATTATAAATAAACTATTATTGTTTTTACTATTATTAAATAATATTAAAATAAATATTATTAATGTAATAGTAAAGCCACGTATCTCTCCTACCTTCTATTATTATTATTAAGGGTACAGACGCCCGTGAAGTATCCAAAGTAACTCTTCAATGTGATTGTTTTTAACAGAAAATTTTACACAAACCTCTGTTAGATGTTTTGAAATTAGAAATATAAATATAAAAAATTATTTATATAGAATGGCATTTCTCTCTACAATAACATTTTTTACTCTTTAGTAAGATGAGAGAGGATTGAAAATTTATTCGATTTGAGATATCGTATTGTTCGAGAAACCTTAGATATTGTTAAAATAAAAAATCCTCAACAAAGATGTCTAGTATATTATAGATTTTTATCCCAAATTTGGATCATGTAATAATGTCATGTGAATAGCTAGAAATATATGAATTGTATAACTTACGGGAACAGGAACAGATTAATATAAGACAAAAGAACTTTTTTAAAAGAGATAAGCTTCGGATCCTGATAACTCATCCCAATTTTTTAATTAGGAGAGATTAAATAATAAAATTAGATTTCTTTATATAAACCTTCAATTTCTTTTCTACATTTCTCTAAGCAATTTGAAACTAATAATTTATATAAATATTTTAATTTTTTTCTATTTAAAACAAAAATTTTCTTTATGCTTGAGTTTAAGTTTCTTATTTATAGTTTGATTCTTCCATTTTGTCTCAAATAGGATTCTTCCAGCAATGGATTAGGAAAAGAGACAAGAACGATGAAAAACAAGAGGAATCGTTTGAGGACTGTAAGGGAGAGAAAAAATAAAATTAAAAAAATGGATGATTTTATTGGAAGATTTGTAATTATATTATATAAAGTATGAATTAATTTATATATAAATTTGAGTTTAATTTTAAGTAAAAAATTAAATTAAAAGAATCACGGTCTTAGTTGAGATATTTTTAATCAACTTAGTGTAGTAATTAACGTTTATTAAAAGGGTATACGTTTGTGAAACTTAATTTTTTTATTTAATTTTATATTATTTTATTGTTATTGATTTATTATAAAATGTGGGTGAAAAAAATAAATTAAAAGATAGTTTTTATGTTAATTTAATAATTTTTTTTATTATTGAATTAAAAAAATAAATAATTATTAAATAATAAAATAAATTTAAAAAAATTAAATTGTAATAATGTGAGTTTTATTAAAATAATATAATAATATTATTATATTATTGGCGGTGTTGTTGGATATCTTAATGTTTGCGTCGGTGTAAAATGAATAAATGGAGTTAGAGTTAACATCTAACAAGCCGCCGATCCTCCGTACTGTAATTTATTATTTTATTTCTTATATAATAATAATTCCATAGGTGACTCTGCCGACTTACAGTTCAAGATCCATTACACCACCGATCTACTTTTTATTTTATTATCTTTTACACCAACCCTTTCTTTCATAACATTACGTTAATAAATAATCCTAGCTACATTATTTTAATTATTATATATACTTAAATTTTTAACAAATATAAAATTATCAAGAAAATTTGTAACACATGAATTTGATTAATGATAAGTGTCCAATATTTGGATGGATTACCAAAACAATAAAAATTATACTAGTGACCCAAATTAAAAAAATGATTTTTCTTAAAAATTATAATCTGTGAAATTTAATTTTCAAAAATTAAAAATTCTACTCCATTCATTTATTTTTCTATTGGTCGCAATAATATTGCTGTCTAGTACTTAACATGTCGCATTGAATAATATTTATTTAGTTATTAATTAGTATGGCAAAATATTAATTTGATTTGATTTTGAGTTGTTGGATTTAAATAGCAGAAGGCTGCCCCCCATCCATTACAATATTGACCGAATGCATTTGCGTGCAGTTAATTTATGAGAAATGAAACTAACTAATTAATAATTAATGCTTGAAAGTGGATTAAGTGAAGGGAAAACACAGAATTAATTTCCACCAACACCAAAATTAATTCAAAAACGAAACTCAGATGAATGGCCAAGTGATCTCTTACAGTGAGCGATGGCAGCCTGAATTGAGTTAGTCTCAGTTGGACATGAAGGTCCATGGTGTTGGTGACTCGTAGAAACATTATTAGTTGATGAGTAATCTTTTCTTCTTTTGTCTTTGCAACCAAGGCTTGTGCTCATTGCCCCCAAAACACCTCTAAACGAATCCAAGTTTACATCAAACACTGATCTTGATCTCTCACCACTAGTGGCCTTTCCCTTCTCACGATCTCTTATTTCTCTTTGCATTAACCATTTCTCGAATGGCTTCATCTGCTCTCTGCATCTCTTCACCATCATCATCGTCTTTTGTCCACCACTAGTTCTATTATTATTGCCATGAAGAGAATTCATGATTTGGTAAGGTTTCAGAAATGAAGCTAACATTGTTCGGATATTAACGGATCGGCACTTGATTAAAAAATTCATTATGATGCCGCTGTTCGTTGTCTTCGTAATCTTCGTTGCGGTTGTCCTGTCATACGAAGTTTACGTGTTAGCTTTTCTTTATATATTAATATAATTAAAAAACTTAAGAATATAAATTATATTACAAAGAAATAGGAATTGTGCCGGCAGTGAATACCTGCTCCCTACCAGCTCGCACTGATTATCTGTGTGGATTGCCATCACTTGCCCCCCTTCATCGTCACCATCTTTATTCATGATCACTGATGATGATGATGGCGTCGGATCAGTAGACAGGAACATAGTAAGTAAACGGTTGACTGCTCGGAACTGCACTCTCCGTTTAATAGTCTTGCGAGGTTTTGCAGCAGCTGGTACTTCTGACTTCGAAGCAGCCCAACACATCTCTGTGGAAGGACAACTCAAAGTGGAGGTGGAGGTGGAGGTGGATGAAGATGATACGGATGATGGTGTTGTCACAGTTTCAAATTCACTGCCAGTACTCTCCCCAGTATTGGCGCGAGCCAGACCAGCGTTGGAGACTTCGAGGAAAGTAACGGGTGATGAGAAAGATATCCGAAACTCCAATTCCTGAGCGGGCGACGACTCAGGATCTTCGTCAGCATAAGAGTTCGTTGGTTGTTGAAGTGCTATTTCAATGTATTCATCCTCATTGTTACCATTAATCTCGTCGTCTGAGAAGACGGCGAGAGCGGAGTTGAACTCATAGCAGCTGAACGAGAAACTGGCTTCCAGCTCTGGATCTCTGTACATGATGCTTTCCATGCTGTTCTTGATCACTTTACTTAGAACGAAGCAAACAAATTAATATAGAAGAGATACTTACATTAAGTGACAAAAAAACAGATACTTTGGATGGAGGGGATGAGATATTTTCGAGTTATAAAATGGAAATTAAACGAAAACAGGTCATAAAGATGAGATTTGTTGGTGATGAGAGGATACTGATGCATGTGCAGCACAGAGATTATTTATAACCAAAGTGAATGGAGAAGGAGAGTATGGTTCAACTTTAAATATTATATGTAAGGATGGCTGAACACCAGCCCCGTGTCTGAATCAACGTAAGGTTTTCAGGAGAATCCAAACAATTAAGTGATACTTTTACTGCTTGTCGCCTACTAGCTACCTTCAAATTAATTTCATATTTTACCTTACAGATAATGACACCTTACCTCCCTGTTATGTTATCATTTACGTAATTTGTTAGATGTATTGATTCAGCATGTGAGCTTCTTTTGATGGTCATTGTCAGATGCTTTAATTTCTAAAATTAATTAAAATATATATGTGATGATCTAGCTAGCTTGTTTATTCATTTGTTAAGAGTAATTTTGACAATTGAAAACAAGGCAACCGAGAAGGCCTGGGCATCATGTCTCACTAAGCAACACATACCTGAATTCCTGCAAGTTAATTTAGCCGACTTGCGAAACCCAAATCAATATTAATGCCTTAATTGACTTGATGATGACGATGTTCTTGTGCATGCCTGCTCCTACATATTCCTGATGACCAGTTGACCACTGAATTCAATTCCACTTTTTCTGCATTTTGTTCCAGTTTTTCGAACAACAACATCAGTTGGTTAAGGGGATATGTTCTGATCTGTATTAATTGTAGCAATTCAAATGAGTCGATCAAGCCATTTTTGAGTTTGTAAGTATATGATTCGTAAGTCAGAAGTCAAAAAAGGTGGGTGGCGTACCCATCTCGAAAGGTAATTGATTTCTTTGAACAGAAAGTTCCACGATTACCTATTCTCTAATCTACCTGCTGCAGACGTTTTCAGCACTCAATTTTCCTTATTCATTTATTTCCCAATCTCTCAGTCAGTGTCGGTCGATTGATTTCTCCAATTCTTATCTAGTGGGCTGGACGCTATTAAGTTCTTCGTCCAATTAAAAAGTAGCAGTTAGCACCCAATTAACATCAGTTCTCTCTCACAAGCATCTTATTCATTTCATCTTCTTCTAGTTCATTGTTTTGTTTTAGAAATTCTTGAATCAAAATAAAAATAAAACATTTATTTATTTTGTCTTTAGGGATCAAAGATGAATAATGTGTTTGGTTACTTGGTTGAGTAGCAGCTGGATCTCTGTCTGTCTCCGTCTCCTACTATAGATACAGGCATTGATTGCACCTTACCTAATTACTTAAGCCATGGGAATTAGAATGGGAAATTGGTTGGTCCAATGCATGATTGAATTTTATTTAATATCATTCGAATAACCCATCAATCATATTTTACCAAAATTTGGTCTTTGATCATGATGAGACCACGTACATTTTTTATTTTTACAGCAACAACAGAAGACAAGCAAATGAGCGGCGAAGAGGACGAGCTATGATACACATAACAACAAAAGCAGAAGAAAGACAAAGAACTACAGCGAGTGAACGAGAGCAACAACAACATAACATAAATTTTATTATTATTTTTATTATAAAGTGAATTGATCAGGAACTTCGGACAACAACACTTTGCATCATGTTCTTGAACTCAAAGAAGTCAACCCGACCATCACGATTTCGGTCAACGGACACTATCATCTGTTCAACTCTTCCAATCTCATTCCCTTCCGCCAATCCCAGCTTCCTCAAAACCACTTGCAATTCACGTGCAGATATGAATCCATCTCCGTCCTCGTCAAACACCTTAAACGCCTCCGACAAATCCGACTCTTCTTGTGACGCGATCTCCTCCCCAGCCTCATCCCCAAAGTAGCTCTCACCCAACGACTGGTGCAGCGCCGAGAAATCTTCAAATCTAAGGCCCGGGTTTCCTGGTTTTATGTACGATTTCACAGTGGAATCCAGGTCGGAAAGGTCGTTTTCCAGGCCCAGAAGGGAGAGCGCCTGGTTGAGCTCTTGCACGCTGATCATGCCGTCACCATTCTTGTCAAAAATGTCAAAGATTCGGCGGAGACGGAGGGAGTTGAGACTGGGGCTGCGTAGACGAAACGAATAAGATAAACTCTTCTTCTTGCTTAAACTGGGTTTTTGTTCCATGCAGAACAATCTAGTCTTGACTCTTGGATGAACTTACAATTATAGCTACCCTGTACGTTGGTGGGTTCTGAGTGATCTGATTGAAAGTTAGCTATGGCATTGGCCTGTAATATAAGGGGAGATGCGCGATAGGCCATGTGTTCTAGGCTGCAATTGGGTAGCCACTAGCCATACCATGTGAACTGTTCTTCTTTTCTCTTTTCTAGATGCGTCACGACACGCACGACGTGACTTGATCTACCTTGGAATTTTCATCAGTCGTAAACATGTGTATGCGTTGGTTGACTAGACCAAAAGCCAAGTAGACTTGTAACTTGGGAGGGGAAGGTTGAGAGAAAACAATTGAATCAGGCGCATTAATTTTGAGATGGTCAAAGAAATATTGCCGAGATAATTAATTTAATATAATGTTCAACTTCAAGCCTCGAGGCTGACAAAATATGCTATACAGCGTCTACATGTATATTTATCCAGTTGTTGGATACATACATCCGCTATACATTTATTGTACAACAATAGAATAATTTTTTTTTTTTTAATCAAAGGCAAGCTTTAAGTGGGCCACTAGATCCTGGGTTAGGCCCATTTTTGGTGCTTCGGGGAAGCCACGTGGGTTGGCTGCTCTGGTCATATCATACGCATTAGACACGAAATTACAAAACACAACTTCACCACTTGCAGTTGCAGTCTTGAGTTGAAACTGGAAACATCATTTGCATTACTGTCTGTCATTTTAACTTGCTTTCTCTATCCTCACCGCGTCTGCTGCTGCTTCCAGGTACCCACCACCACTCTTTAATCTCTGTTTCTCTTTTCATTTTCTACCCAAAACCAATTTTGTTCTTACCCATTGGATCTGTAGTTATGAAATATTTCATTTTTTTGTTTAGGCCTTTGTGATTTTATTCCTGTATTTGTATATGTAGGGTTTTGGATATCGTCGAAATATTCTTGCATTTTCTCGTTTACTTTCATAATTTTTCTTTTTCGTTTTCTCTTCCCCATATTTCAGTTACATTTTTTGAGTTTGAAATGATAAAAATATGCTAAATTTTCATACGCTTGGTTAGGGTTTCTTTCCCCAGAACAAGCTATTTTCTGCTACCAAGGATTCCAACAGTTACTTAGTGGTTTTTCCATTTTCAACAGCTACTTTAACCTTTCGAAATTCCCATTATGGAATCTGGAGCATGTGCCAAATTTCAAAGTTCATCTCAAAGTTTCTCTGAAAAACTCGATGAGGTCTGTAATAAGAGAAGTTTCTCTGAAAAACTAGATGAGGTATGTAATAAGAGAGCTCTTCAGCACTCAACGGTGGCTGACGGGACAGCTCCTCCGGAGCCCATTACTCCTGTTCCAAACAGAGAGATGGTTGATTTTCCCTTTGATAACAATTCTCCGCTCACTGACGCCAAGAGACCCACCAAAGTTTCTTGCTTTGATTCTAAAACTGCTAGAAAAGACGACCCAGTTGCTTGTGTTGATGATGATAGCAGCCCTCGAACACCAACTGGTGTTGTTTTTGACCCATTTGCTCCTGGCCCTGATAATATGGCGATGGCTCCCCTTAGTAAGAAATATATTGACCAAATGAGGTCTAGTGTTGCTCGCCGCCTGAATTTTGACCCTTCTCTCAAGTTAGTGGAGGATAAAACTTACGTTGATGATGTGAAATCGATGTCGGATGAGGAGATGTTTGAATCCGTCTATAATAATCTCCTGGAAGCTATTGTTTCACAGCAGACTGAGGGTCTCCTTGCTGAAATTTTGAATGTCAAATGGGATTCGGAATTTTGCAAGACACCGTCAGGACCTCATCTAAATGGAATTGCTGAAACTTGTCCTGGTGCTCCAATGAAGCCTTCTGCGAAGTCGAGAAAGATTGATTTGGGATTGTGCAGAAAGCTTGAATTCTGACAATAGGGGGATTTTTTAGGCTTGACATTTTGCTGTTGATACTGCATTGTTGAGATTTAAGGCAGAGAATATGACATAGCACAGATGACTAGATTTTGCATCAGTGCATCCTGTTGTAGTTTTGAAACCCTAACTTTTGTTCTTCTAAATTGTAACTTGGGACACTGGGAGTATGAGAATTGGTTCTGGGAGGAAAAAATATTTTAAACAGAGCTTACACTGGTGGCATTGTATAGTATTGTTGACATTAATCTTTCTTAAAAGTAAGTTTATTTTCTCAGTAGTAGCAAATTCTCCATTTATTCTTTGTCAACAAGTGGTTGTTTCTGTATAGTTGCTTCACTATCACAAAATCAAACCATATGATTGCTTCTGCTTCTCTTTGTCCGGGGACATTATGAAGCAGTCTGTAAATGAGTACCAGAAATGACATGAATCCAAGATGCACAGTAATCAATTGAGCTTCCAATTGTATGAGTGCTTTCTTCTTCTTCTTCTTCTTCTTCTTCTTCTTGAGCTTCCAATTGCTGCATTGAAGTATTGAAGCGGAAAAAGATGGGGGATGATTTCTCAATAGGTAGATGTACTTGCTAGTAGGGTACAACTCTTAAGTAAGAGTTTCATTTACCTAATGTTGCACTGAAGAACTAATTCAATGAATTGCATTGCATAGATCAATACCTAGTTTATGTAATTTATTACCTCTTTAGTAGGTCATTTCCGCAGCATTTCCTAAGATTTACTCTGCGTTGCATATAAATCCTGTATATTTAAGATTCAGTTGAAGTTGCTAGTTTTGCATAATTCTTGCTCTTGTTCTCTGTAATGTTTGTGTCATGTGTATTTTCCTTGACTATTATCCTAGCACTGCTTCTCTGCTGGAAATGATGCAAGAGCATAATTGTTGAGCAAATCATTTTGGATCTTACTACCTCTATCTGCTTTTCCACTGTTTTGTGCCTTAAATGGAATAGTTATTTGAAAGCGGCGTTTGCGTTTGAAACATGTGAGGGCTTGTCTGCAATGTAGGTAGGATATGTACACATGTAATTGTATGTTTTAAAGAGAATGTGATACCCAAAAAACCAAGATCAAAATTTTGGTTTTGGGGAAGGCAGTTGACTCATCAAAAATTTCCACGTTTTTGCTGGAAGCTTAAGCAAAATTGCGGAACATGTGAAAATGGAGGCGGTAATTCAATTGGTTTTAATTGATTTTAGTGTCGCAATGTATGGATTCACAATCACTGATTTTTATGTTTATGCTCTTAACATTTTTCTCGTGTTATGGATATAAGGTTCGAGGTTTCCATATGCACACCACGGTTCACATATGTTCTGCCTGTCAAAATTTGGTTTTGGTGCCATCAGCCATGCATATCATTTCATAAATGACCTTTTTCTATAAAAAAATTATTTCACTCTATCTCCAGTCCAGGATCAAATAATTAATCTGATTACTTGGCAAAATCACTTATTTTATATATATAGACAATAGATACATTGAACTTAAAGAAAAAAAAGTTATCAGCCCCCCAGATCGCATCTGAGGTTGAGCATATGAAACAAACTAACTTGCTTCGGATTCTTACCCTTTGCACACGCATCCCTTCAACAATACAATTACTATAGTAGAACGTCATATAACAGCTAACTCTAACTCAAGCCTGACATCACAAGTAGAGTAGATCATGATCACTTTCAATAATGAATAGAACTCACTCACAACTTGGCCTTGTCCTTGCACTCTTGCTTCCGGATCTGCATGGCAGGAAAGCCAATGGTAAATTGGCAATCAGAAGTGGCAACAACGTGTTTTTTGAAAATTCCCAAGAAGTTGACCCGGCCTGGAATTTGTGTGCGCGTCTCCATGTCTAGGTCCCCACCTATAATATCGCTGATCAAAGCCGTTAAATTGGACGCAAACTGGTCCAACTGGAGCGTAAGCCTGGTGGGCAGTGTAGTGGAACCCCTGGCAGGTATGAAACCAGGGTCAATGGTTGCTTCTCCAACCTGGCCGCCTTGATATAGAAGGACGCTATTACCACCGCCATGCTTGAAGCTGGCATAGTTTGGATTATCAACAAGGATTTGAAGGTCAAGGGTGAGATTAATTTGGATACCAATGGCAGGGAAGGTCAGACGAGGAGCAATCCCATCTACCTTTGCTGATTGGACCTGAGTCTTGGGTTGTTTTTGCTTAAACAGAGTCAACGATAGGATGAGAATTATGATGAAGAGCAGCAACAGTAGTAATAGTATTGTGCCAATCACAATGAGAAATAGTCGCTTCCTCTGTTTTGTTTTCCTGCGAGGGGCTTGCCCCTCCTCATTATTTTCTGTCATTGATCTTTGGAATTGAGGTTGAAATGCTTGAATTGGATTAAATGGGATTGGAGAGAGTGGTGTTGAGGAGAAGGATGAGAGGAGATGTCAGTTGGGAGAAGGAGATTAAATGCTTTGTTTTGACCAAAACTATTTTGCTTTGTCTGCACTTCAACGGATGAGAGCTGATGAGGTGGTAGGGGGTTGGATGTCTTTAATGCATGCTACTGTTCCGCCCAGCTCATCTTACCACAGACGGAGCTTTCATCTTAATTGATCACCGGCTAATTTGATCAAATAATTATTATATTAATTATCTTTCTTTATTCTTTATTCTTTATTACATTATCACACCAAAGTTTGAGTATACTCCACCGCGTATTATTCCACTACATCATGTTGTTAACTCCAATTGCCTGTGGCCAAAAAATTAAAAAGATTGATTACTCCGGTCGGAGAAAGCAACTTTCGACGTCTTATCTTTGCTTGCGTGTTACTCCGATTTAGGGAAAAGTAAGTATCAATCAAATCCAACACTGTGCTTCTTCCAAATCCAGTTCAAATGAGAGAAAACACCTACCACATTGCCTTTCACAGAACTGTTACGAGTACTCGATTCTTTCTTTTTTTAAATGTGTGGACCGTGTGGTTGCGTTTGGGCATTGGACTTCCAAGACGAGACCCGTGATGGGTCACTTAAAAATTGCATTGACTATCTTTTTGAGGGGTAATTATGGTGGGCGCGAGGGGTCATATGGTGCGCTTTAACTGCTGGCTCTTGCACCTATGCTCGGCTTCGGCTCAGGCTCAGGCTCAGGCTCAGTACAGTTTTGTTGGTATAAACGCCTTGACATTATTTAGAGTTTAGATGGTGAAAATAACAATGAAAATTCAACATTGAATAGCTCCATCCGTCCTTAAAATCAGCATATTCACGAGACTTTGGCCGCCTTTGAAATATATAACAGAACAGAGCTTATAATTTGAAAATCGCGCAATTATCGATTGACCCGGGAAGTGAACTAAACTTGTAGATTAACGTATTTCCAAAATTTGCAGCATCAGCATAGCAGATATTTCCATTTCAATTCAACGTTTGCCATTTCCCATGTCATCAAAATTCAAAAGCATTTAGTAATAGAACATATCAAACAAACAACAGCATCAGAGTAAACTATTTGTGATTTTACAGGGATCGATAAAACCAACTCTGCTGATCTGGGTAATGAAGTACAAAATGGCAAGGGAAACGGTCCGATTAGGTAATAGAAGTAGACATACGAGGTTGTCACACTCAATAGCCATACAACACAACAAATTAGATAAGTTGAGATTGCTGTAGAAAGAGACAAAACTATTTCTTACTAATAATCAAAGTCAGAGGCTACAATACAAAGTAAGGCAATAGTGAGAATTTTCAGAAAGTAACATCTGATCTGATCTCATCTGGGTATTTATTAAATAATCTACAAAAACATTAAAAAAAAAAAGATCATGTATAGGAATAGTATTAATATCAAAAACTTGTCCGATACTTGCACTGTTGATCGCTAACCGTCCTGTTAGAAATAAAGACAGTGAGATCACAGGTCGAGGAGGTACTCACATGAATCTTAAAAATGTTCAAAATGTTAACTTTCCCAGAAATCTTGGCGTTGACATTCAGAGGCAACCCACCAGAGATCACATCCGAATAAAGTTGAGAATTTGACAGGAACCGATCCGCCATCAAGATGAGCGTCAAATTCATCCCAACTGTTTTGTCGGCGGAGATTTTTCCGGCAGGAATCGGCAATTCCCCCACCTGCTCTCCTCTGTAATTCAACAGCGCTGAGCCGTTCTTATGCTTGAACCCCACCTTGTTCGGGTTTTTGATAAAGAGATTTATGTCGAGGGTGAGGTTGAGATAGACTCTCAGTTTGGCGACGTCCAGAGAGACGGAGAGGTCCTCAAGAGCGACGGAGTCCACGGTGATTACTGGTTTTTTAGGCTTGAAAACGGTTAATGCCAAGATCACAATAAGTATGATTATGACGATTATACTCACCAAGGCGCCTATGCAAATGTTCCGGCGCTTCCGACGCGTTGGGCCGTCTTTCACGCTGCTTCTGTTCTTCGCTTCAACGTCCATCTCCTTCCTCAGCTCACCGGGTGGTGAGTTCCAAATATATATATATAGAGAGAGGGAGGGAGATGGAGATGGGCTGTTTTGTTTATGTATTTCCAAGTCCTTCCTTACAATTCACAGAGAATTCAAATGGGAATGATTGGACCAAAGAGTTATTGCTACTAGGGGCCACTGAGGCGTAGGGTTGGGTTTTGGCTCATGCTAATAAGGGTTAGGACTTTTCGAGCTTCTAAGAAGGTCTTTGTCGATGTTGATGATGATTCATCCTGGAGTATCACATGAATATAAGTATAATGGAAAATCTTTCAATTTCTGACTTTCTAGAAGCCTATGGCTCTAACCAATACCAAAAAACGCCTTCTTTTCCTACAGCACCGCTTGGCATGAGAGCAATGTGTTCGAGCTTCCGTGTATTGCTTTTATTTTAATATCTGTTCTTTACTAAAATTAATAATTCATAGTCGACATACACTATTCATCTCATTCTTAAAGTAAAAGGCTTAGGGTTGGCCTGTCTAAATCCCAAAAAAAATTGTTTGATCCACTCTTTAACTAAGACAGTGCAGATGATGCGGGCCCATTGATCTGAAAATATCGTGCCCTAACTGAGATGCGTTTAGCCGTTGATTAAGATTATTAACTTTGTATTATAAAAAGCTAAACCTTCATGTTAATTTCGTTAGGGGGACCGACATATTAAGGGTGTTGAGGTTATTATTGAAAGCGTTGAGTATTTTAAATATGAACTAAGACATTTATATAGTCAGTTAATTTTAGGGGTACTTACTCTCAACCCCCCCCAACAATTTTAAAAAAATATCAAACGTCCCACTGAATCAAAATTAATACAAACCCTTCAAAATTATAACCTCCGTTTGTTATATTTAACGATTCTACAGTAAAAACTCATGATAAATTTATAATAACCCTTATTAATTATAAAATAACATAAAAATCCTATTTTTAGTAATCATTTAGAACTAATTAACATTGTGAAGGTATTATCGATATTTTATTAACTAAAATATAAAATAATATAAAATCTTTAAAAATTAAAAAATTACAAAAAAATAAAGTTATATTTCATATACTAAATAATTTTTATAAATTTAAACAATTTACTAAATAATTTTACTTACTAAAATTATTTAGTTTTTAGAAAATTATTTACTAAAATTTACTTACTTAATTTACTAAAATTATTTAATAAACAAAATATAGTATAATTACTCAATATATTTTATGTACTAAATAATATTTATAAATTTAAATAACTTACTAAATAATTTTAATAAATTAAGCAAGTAAATTATTTACTAAAAACTACATAATTTTAGTAAATTTAAATAATAAAAAATATATTTTAAAATAAAATTTTAATTATTTAATGTGTTTTTCTTGGTCTGCTCTCGATGACTGACAAGCAACCTCTGGTTATATAGTAAGAAAATCGATGATAAAATAATTTGATCTGTTAACTCAATCACATCTAATAAGTGGGATAATGGTGAATTCATCAATTTATTAATGGATTATAAATTAAAAAAATTGAATTTAATTTAATTTAAAAACACCTCAAGATCAAAAAAAATATTTATTTACTTATATTTTAAAGTATAAGTTAGTAACATTTATTTGTAATTATTTTATTTAATTAATGAAAATTAACTACTGATTTCATAACTAGTTTTTGTATAAAATTTTGACACCAACCGTTATGAAACGAGATATTTATTTACTTATTTTATTAAA